>VYZV01022037.1:2126-23810 GCA_013401275.1 Pandion haliaetus | reverse complement strand
CTTTCGTCTTGTGGGATCAAAACCAGATTCAGGGCAAGGTAAAAAAGGGAGAAAGGGCACTGCTCTTACAACTGAAAAAAACTAAAAGTTAATGAATTGTTGGAGGTGAGGAGAAATAAAACCTGTTAAAAGATTGAAAAGGGTAAATATAACTCAGTTCATCATTGTCAAGACGGCTGACAAAACCCGAATACTTCAAGTGGGGTGGGAAGATGCACTGAAAGAAAACAGAGGAGGGAATCAGTCTCATGTTGAACTTGAAAAAGAGAAGACAGAGAATTAAACAGGTTGAATCTTGCTAAGTTTCCCGTAAGCACAGAAAGAATTAATTATGATAACAGAAATATTAGACTAGAAGAAAGCAGTAATAAGAGCCAAGGTAATTTATCTTTCCTGTATTTAGAGACATACAAATCCCTTTTTCTCTTTTTTTTTTTTCTTCTCAAAACCTGTAACAAAGACCCTGCAAACCAAACCATTTGGATGAGGCATCTTGTGAGTGACCTGTTCTTACTGGGCATTGTAAAGACACTGTCATGCTCAACATTGTTTCCAGCTGGATCCAAAAATAGGCTGTAGGATCTCTGAAAATTTGCAAATCTAATTAATCTGGGGCAGGGGTTTGGGTTGGTAACTATGCTTGCTTTATTTTGCATTTCATTCAAAAAAACCTGTAGATGTTACACGATCTTTTTCATTGAATTAATGCTCAGAAATATGCATGACCATAAAAAGCCATCTGGTAATTCTAGCCATGGAATCAAGCCCAGTGACTGCTCTTTAACCTTAGCACCCCAGATAGTTAGGATTCAATGTTTATGAAATAGCTACACAGACAGTAACATACGCAAACAGGAAAACACAATCTGCATTTCTCCTTTGTTTGTATATTCATTAAATTGGATTTCTGCATGTGCAAATGATCAGTTGGTTGCATAAGTATGTGCGCAATGCTTATTTGCATTAAATCATGATAAAACTAATGCAAATTATATGGGAAACAGACTTTTTTCATATGTGCCTATTTTGATCTTCTGGCAGATTGCTAATACTCTTGGGTTTAGAATATTCTATGGAGTACAGTTTATAACTTTAGCTCTGTGAGTTTGGAACAATTAGAAATAATTACAGAACTGACTGATAAGAACTTGGATTAAAATTAAAACAACCATAAAATTAAAAAGAAATATTTTTTGCACCCATTTTCCTTTCCGGATGCGATAAAAGCTAGTTTGACTTTTAAAAAAAAGTTTTCATTTATTAACAGAATTGTATGAACCTTTTTTTCCTATATAACTACCTCAGATGAGTGTAAGATTTAGACTTTGATTTATATTTATATCAGCCACAGCCAGATTTACATTTTAATTCATTCCCTCCTGTTGCCAGCTCTAATTTACAGATGTTGTGCACATAGGCTTTCATTCTAAAACAGAAGCAGAAATTCTGGCATGTTCAATGTTTGGAAGACATTCATATCTGCAATGATAGAGGCTAAACAGATAGGATGGATGGGCAGATGAGACTGGGGGACAGAAATAAATTAGGACTTGATGTTACCTGAGTCCTAATTTATTTGGAAGCTAAAATGTTTTCAACAGTGCAGCATAAAAGAGTCATTTTTTATAGTTAGAATACTTCTGTCCAGCTGGATTCAAATATCTCAGTAATACTTCTTAATGGATTGAAATTTTTTTTTCTTTGAAAATGTTTGATTTTTGTCAAATGTAATGCATGAAATCAGAACGTAACCAGCTAACTTAATACAGTGCCTAAGAGCAACCCTTGTATGGATTTCTAGAACTAAACTAAACCCACACTTGTTCAGAACTCCCTCAGTTAGTCATCAGTGACAAACTGATGAAAAAAGAACTGAAAAGTACCAACACAGTACCCATTTTTATCCAAAATATTTCCATTTGCAGATTTTTTTTAAAGAAAAAAAAAAAAAGAAATAAATAGTCTCATACAGTGACTTACAAAGAAAAAGTAAGAAAAGACATGCTTACCCTCTCCCTATCCTTCTTTTCTCAGTCTCTCAACCTCCTACCATTCCCATAATTCATGCACAAATGGTACTGGGAATCACAGCTCAATCTGTCTGTCCTGGAGTGTGAATACGAACTTTGGCTGTTCATCTCCAAACAGTTTGCCCCAAACTGTGGGCTACAGAGAATTAATCTTCCCTGACCTCTTCTGTTAAACTGTTCGAGTTTGTAGCATAACTCAGTACAAGGGAGGATTAGGACACTGAATGCATCTCTTAGTTTAGAGACACCCAATTGCCCACATGAATCCCATTCCCCAAATTTAAACATTATAGAAATGTTTTGATGAACTCAGAAAAATTACTTGGGAGGTTAGGGACTAAACTTTTCCCCAAATGCGATCTGCATAAGACTGCACTTTTTTAGTCAGTATATCACTCTATTTACAAGGCACAGTGAAGCTCTGGCTAAAATACACATTGCTGAACAGGAACACAGCCAAGTCAGCCTCTGGCTGGACATGACCTGAAATTGATTCAAACATCCTAGCACTAATTATGTCCCACTTGAGACATAATGCCAGTCAACAGGAAAGAGTAGTTCAGGAGCTCAGGTGCCATTCCTGCTTTCTGAATGCATCCTCTCATATAATTACGTTCAATAATTGTGTTTATCACTTGAGGGGAGGGACATCACACCCTGAGCTCCTGTCCTAGTCTTACCACACCAGTTAAGTAGATACTCTTCTGGAGGATCCAACAGGCATTTGCACAGCATTTTGCAGAGAAATCCTAGATTATAGTTTGTCATCTGAACTAAGTCTTTTATTTAGAGTAGTGTGACATAGAAAGAAGTAATAAGTCCAGTTTACCAGTGCAGTTGCATTGCTTCCAGTCAGTTCATTGCATGGGCAAAGAAAGGACTGTCACAAAAATAGGCATATATATAGATGCATCCAGGTTTAGTTTCTAATATTCACCATTAAAGGCATCAGAGATTTAAAAATTGGCACCAGAACTCAGACATTTCAGTGGCACTGAGTTTAATATTCTTACCACTTGCAATAACTTTCAGGACCAACATCATTTTATAAGTAATGGTATTCATTGGAATACCGATGGTGCTCAGTGGCATGAAATAAAACAGTGTGCATAAAGCTGTTTTAAAGTCAAATCCAGCATACATTCACGAATGAAATAGAAGGGCCATAAAGTGAGAACCAACCCAAGATGGAAGTTTAGTTTTGACTGACACAAATCAGAAGTGTTGGTTAATGAATTACTCCCAGTGAATTAAATAAATGAGATGTTCTTCCTGCCTGGTGTACTGTAGGCATTTTCAGTTAATATTTCACATCAGATGGATGAATCGCATGTCTCTTGATCTTCCCTCATGGAAAACCTTGACTCATCTTCCCAGCCACTACTAAAAACCATAGCATAGCACTCTCATAAGCAACAAGCACAGAGAAACATATAAAATTGAGTTGCTTATCAACAGATATAAATATTTTTAACTGTATATGTTTAAAAATGTGAAACCAGAAGCAACATGCTCTGAAGTCACGTAATGTTACAGCAAGCTGTGCTCAGCACACCACCCCAGTAGGACATGACAAGAGTGATGTGATCTGTTGCTGAGTCCTGCATGGCCTCGAATCACCTGCAGGCCAACCAACACTGTGTTCAGGTACCCAAAGCTATACACAGGTCTTTGCATACAACAGCTGAATCCCATATAACTAGAGCAGAACTGCTACCATGCCCCTTGGCTCTAATGTGCCCAGCATACTTCAGGCTACCAGATGCTGCAATGCAGACTTGTTTTGCCTGTCTAGATGTTCTCTGGGAAATTGATCCAGCTAAATTTATGGCCACTACACTGTCAGAGCATCATAAACTGCTTTCTCAAGCCCTAGTGATGGGCTCCATTAATTTTATTGAAACACAAATTTCACATTAGTTTTTTGATCTGTTATTTTGACAAAACCACTAACGCTTGGAGAGATAATTTTCATCAAGTGTACATTATTTTCTGCTAGGATACAGTATATATTCTATCCTAAATTACAGAAAGACTCTATGCAAACTAATTATATATTATCCCCTGCAATACCTTTATGTTCAATAAACAGTCCCAGAGTCCCTAAATTATTCAGCATGATGTGCTTCAGAAGCAGAATTTGCTCATATTTCTTCAGGTGAAATGTAGTTGGAAGCCAAGTGGTCCTATTTAACCCATTCCCCAGTCAAGCAGAGCTCATTTAGTTAACTTTAAGCAAAAGAAATGAATCTTTTCTTTTGGTCTTTCATATTTCAAACTAATTTAGAAAGTCTGAATCACCCTATTTTATCTTCAGCTCAAGCCTCACAAATAAGCACACCACAAAAGCTAAGGAGAACTACGACAGATGACAAAGAGCACTGTGTAGTTGAAGATAAAGAAGAGAGAGACAAATTAGTTAAGTACTGGAGTAAATTGTTCAGGGATGTTGCTCAATCTCCATCTCTGGTGGAGAGATCGGGTTAGACAAATGTCTGTAAGGAATGTTTTAAGTGGAGTTTACCTTGCCTTCAGGCAAAAGCATGGATTAGATGACCTCCTGAGGTTTGTTTCAAATATGAGAGTCTACAAATATAGTAGCATTAATCACTCTCTCTCTTTGGAGTAACCTTCATGGCCCTTGTAATTCTCAGGATGACACTTAAGAACTGCAGCTACTATAGCAACACCACAGAGCTACTTCACCTTCTTCTATAAGGCAAAACAATGGCAATCAGTAATAGTTCTGAGACTTGCTATAACATGTGCATTTTTTTCTTTAGCCGACTGTATCTTACCAGATAAGACAAAGTGTTTTAAAGGATTTCAAACAACAGGCTTTCTAGCTGGCTGGCAAAACCTTTATAAATCATCTGGCAAGAAGCAAAAACCAATGTACTTCCAGGGTTCAAGCAGTTGTGAGTTTGAGAGCTGCTTGAAGGGAATGAGGACTAAGGGAAGGCCTTCTGCACCTGTAGGTTCCCAGCATTGCCCCAAGACCATCTGTGCAAAACCCTGCGGGAACAAGCGCTTTATCCATTCAATGTATTAAACATTTTTTCTGTTCTGTTCTGCTTTGGTGCATTTATACTTCTGTTCTCCTCAAAAGCACATCACCATTCAAAACAGCTACTATAAAATAAAATAATGCTTTCCATTTTAAAGTTTCCTTAGTAGGAGCTGAAGGGTAGTAATAACTGCATGAAAGCCAGGCATCCATTTTTATCACCTCCTCAGTACCCAACATCTCTAGGTCAGAAACAGGTTTTCAATTTCTTTTTTGGCACCTGCAACAGATCTCTTTCAGGAACACACAGTTCTGTGCGAGCAAGAAATCCAGAGATACAGGCAGTGTCTTTGTGGAGCAGGCAGACAGAAACTGATACTGCAGTCCTTGTGCATTTGGGGAAAAAAAGGGAAAGTTTTTAACTTAAATAATTATTTCTTACCCTGAAACTATTCATTCAATTATATCTAAAGTATGGTTTGAAATGTAATAGGCAAACCACAGGAGAAAGCATTTCCAGAGTTCAGTTTTTCTTCTTTCACCATACACTTCAAAGTAAATGACAGCTGATACAACAGAAAAATAGCCTGAGATATTGAGAGAAATAAACAGGGAGCAATTCAGAAGAAAACAGGATTGTACTTGCATTTCATTCTTTTGGCTTTAAAGTGAGCACTTGGCTGAAACATTATGAACTGTCATAACAGAACAGTAGTGTATATTTCCTTTGCATTATTAGATTTTTGTTTCTGTTTGTACAAGCTAATTACTCCCAAGTGCTGAAAGAAGAGAACAGCACATGCTGCATTAAGGAAAGTTTTGCCATGCTTCACAGTGGGCAATGGAGGTCGACGCAGCAGCTGCTTTGTCAAAGTAACAGATGCAAAACCTTTTGTGAAATTTGTGCTTCATTAACGTGAATATTATGTTTCATTAGTTTACACGCATTCAATACTCACATCAATTGATTGCCAAGAATTTCAAAGCTTTCTAAAAGTTTTTGGAAATTTTTTTTTTTTTTTTTGGGGGGGGCAATAATTTGGTTGGAAGATTGAAATCCCTGTGATCAGTATCATATCTGGACAGTCACTATTACATAAATGTAATAGAAGGCAAAAATTATTTGGGGGTTATTTTTTGCCTTTTTTACAGTCAAAACTTTATTACTATGAAGTACTCTCTGATTAAATTCCTCTACTTGTTTTTTAAAGACACTAATTAAAACTAAAATCTTTATGTAGCAAATAATTTATGAACAAGGTCAATCAAACCACTATTGTTCCAAAATCTGGTAAACTCTCAGGAATATCTTACTGACAGCGCACAGCTTGGTTTTCAGCAATGCTTAAGAAACCTCATATCTGAGGAAATATCTACAAAGGAGAAGATACACTTTTGAAAAGAAAGATGACATTTAAACAGACACTAATATAAAGCGAGTCTTTCACTAACATGAAATAAAATAGCGAAAAGCAGAATACCAAATGAAGAACAGAACGTAAGTTCCTAAGAATCTGCAAGAAAATGACCAAAATTACTTTATTATTCTGGAACTTCATCACAGTATCTTTGGCACCCTATTAAATGGAAAAAAAAAAAAAAGAGAAAAAAAAAGATTCCTTTACATATATGCACACACGCATACACAGAGATACATTTATGTGTTTCTTATATATATCCTCCTGGCTTTTTGCTGTTTCTATTTTTAACCCCACTGATGAAGCAGAACTTCAGAGTTCGGCTCTGCTTAGTTATTCCCTAACTTTTCATTGAAAGCTATCATGAACCCCAGTAGGACCTGTGCTACATCACTGCAGTTGGAATAAAATGTATTTGTTATTGAGTTTTGCATCACTGGAGCATATAAATGACTTCAGGATAGAAAATTATGCAAGTGGTGAGTACCTTTAGGATCAAATTGCTTCACAGCAGCTTGGTATAAAATTTTAGTAGCTCATGAGCAAGCTAGATGTTCAGATCTATTGATCTATCATTGAGATTTTGGCTCCTAAATACCTATCTATGTCACTTTTTACAGAAATACTTCAGAAAATGTTGAAAGAAATCATCTTCTAGAATCTGTCACCATGCACACCAGAGCCCTAACTCATCCTGAGAACAAACACCCACATCATCAGCACCAAACCCATGTTGAAGACTAAATGGCAGCGCCACCAGTATTCCCACTGGAAAGGTCAAGGGCTCTGTGGATCAGTGGTCTCACTGCCCAGCTTGCCTCTGGAAGGGTTCAAAGCAAGGATTCATTGCCCATTGCGAAGCACAGTAAAACTGCCCTTAACGCAGCATATGCTGTTCTCTTCTTCTTTCAGCATTTGGGACTAATCAGCTCTTACAAACAGAAACAAAAATGTAATAACTCAAAGGAAACATATCTCACAATTGACAACATCTGGCAGGCCATCATGTTCTCAATAAAAAAGGATCATTGTAATGGACTTCACGCACACTGAAGAAAAGAAGATCTCAAGAAATCACCAATGCCTCTGGTATGTCAGAGCTTGGAAAGCTCTTCAGGCACAAGGCAACGTTTTTCTATCTAACTGTATTTGGTAACATCTGCAAAAACATTGTGCTGCTGCTCAGCAGAGATAAACCATATAGGGGGAATATCAGGCTTGTCTCTATGATACATCATAGAATCATAGAATCATAGAATCATTTAGGTTGGAAAAGGCCTTTAAGATCATCGAGTCCAACCGTCAACCACGCCCACTAAACCATGTCCTGAAGTGCCCTGTCTACATGCTTTTTGAATACCTAACGTCAACATACCTACATTGACACTCATGATAAGCTGGAAACAAATCTCAGATTTTCTAAACAATAGGAACATATACCAACTGATGAAGGACACCCTGTTGTCACACAGCTCAGATGCCAAGGTTTATGCCAACCTTAATAAAAAAAGCAAAACTAATACTGGAACTCCCAGAGTATCACAAATGTCTAAGTCAACATCCTGAATTATGCAGATGGTTGTTTTCCCCATTTTCAAGTGTTATCACAATGCCTTTCCTTGTAAACAAACAAAAGCATTCTAACTGCAGCAGTATTGTCTTTTATGGTTTAGTGTTGTGTTTGTTGAGGTTTTTTCCTATTCTCATTGTTTAAATAAAAACAAGTATTGACATCTTGAGACCTTTGCAGTTGTTCTGGAGTCATTAATCTCTCTGGCTGACCCAATACAATCAACCTTTACTTATTTTTCACTGATACCCAGTGATAGTCTTGCACGTACCCTTGATGCAAGAACTTGTTAATGGTCATATTTGTACCAGAGACCATGAAATATAATACTAGAAATAAACCACTTTCTTTTGTAGAGAAGAAAAATCAGTACTGCATTTAAAATGTAAAAACCTTTCAAAAAGTGTATCATTCTCTATTACCAGTACCTTGAATAAAGTAAATTTTTCATGCTTTAAGCAGAAGCCAGAACGGTGACTGTCATACAGTTACAGACTCCCTGAAATTCACCAAGAGGCAAAACAATAAACACACTTTAAAACAAATCTCCCTGCTAAGCAAACCTAACCTTGCTAAACTACTTGAGAAATTTCTTCTTCCTTGCAGTTTCTGGAAATCGACATTTTCCGAATTTGACCTTTACCTATTCACATTCTGGGCCTTAATCGATTTCATTTTTATGTAAACACAGACACGTTGGTGAACACATGCAATATGTTTATACCAATTACAGAAGCATTTTTTGGTAAACCGTTTGTTTGCCATGTGTCCTCTGTGCAGAAGTACCACCTACAGATATAACTTCCTACAGAGGTTAGGTTCCTACTCTCCCCATGGAAAAGACTCTCCCATCCCATCACTGCCACTCGTTTGATTTTTCCATCAGTCTCCTGCAGAGACTGCTGTATTTATGTAAGAAATGTACCTAGCAAGACACTGAAGTGTTCAAGAAGCGATAGAAAAGGATCGCAAAATGAAAACTATCCCAAGGTGAATTATTTATTGTTCACTTCCAGCACTTGTGTTTTTCAGTATCATCCACCCATGCCTCGATGTTATTTTAGAAACAAGTTTTACCAAACTAAAAACCACGTATTGGTTAAGAACAAGCCAGGACAACATATGTACAGGTATATGCTTTTCCTTATATTGAGTACATATATATTTTAAAGTCCTCAGATAAACTGGTTTTTTATTGCATCCCAAATATTAAAGAAGCAATTTATAGCTAATTAATTGTATGGCTCATTAATTGTGATTCAGCCAACTTATATCTGTCTCAGCTCAAAAAAGAGTGAGATTTACAGTGAACTTAGCATATAAAAAACCCCCACCAATAACCCAAGGCAGTACTGAGAAACAGGTCGAGGAAAGGAGAGCAGAAAAGAGGTATGTCATGAACCTGTAATTCTATTTGCTTCATTTTCAGATCAAGAAAATAATGAAAGAGGAGCAACCACTAAAAAAAACTAACGCACACACACAATATTCTGTACCCTAAAGTTACCAGACAATACTATCTCAAGGATTTCTTTCCCCATCTCAATGATTTGGGACTTTTATCTGGACTTTCTATGAAAATATCGAATCTGATCTTGTTCACTGCAAGAATCTCTGTGCAAAGGCCTTGCCAACAGTAACTATTTGCCTGCTTCCTGAAAGGCCAGCTCTTTCAAAAACAAAGGTTTTCCCAAGAAAACTTGAGAAAAAAATTCTTTGTGGTCTCAGCTGGTGTCCAGCTTGTTACCCAAAGTTGGAAGTTGAACTAATGAATTAGGGAATTCTTTCTGGGATCCAGTGTTGAGGCACATTGTCGTCAAAAATAGCAGGTGGCTAGTGCCCTTGCTTAGCGCTGGTTTTTCAGTTGATGTACACCTGAAGCTGGCTGAGGCAAAAATACAGTAACGGATTTTTTGGCAATTTTAGGTATGACAGAATTCAAGTCTATAAGTTTGGGGAATTTTTATAGATTTATTTTACCTACAGCTATTAATTAGTTAGTGCTTTGTTATTAATCTGCTTATTACATTCCATACAAAATAATGAAATATATTACAATATTTTAATGTATTCTGACTTTTGTTTATTGAAAAGTATACAAAGTTACCTTCTCATACTTGTTTCTTTTGTGAATCTTTTTAATTATTATCATATTTAATATTATGGAAAAAATAAAGAAAGAAATACCTTCATATAATAATGTTTAACCCAGCAATCTTTAACGAAAGGAATCCCACAAATTTATCATGTTGTTTTTTCTGGAATATCTAATGATAAGTATGCTGCAATTCTAATTTCTGTGAAAAGCTTAGGATTTTCAATAGTTTGCTTTCAAACTATTTCTCATAGTTTGTTCAAAGGAGCTGAGGACTGCAAGTTTAAGAACACTATGTCTATTGCATAAATAAGGGTATAATCTCCAACAAAATTCAGTTTCTGAGTGAAAGGGCGAGTAGTCTAGAGTATCGCAGTGAAGAAAAAAATTGGAAAAACTATATTTAAAAAAAAAATAATAAAAAAAAGTGCAAACTGACATTTCATTTTGCCCAGAGATCAGATTTCTGAGGCAGCAATCCTTTTTTCTAATCCTCTCCTTTAATTCATTAATCTTAGGAACATAATGGTTTGGGGCTAAAAAAATAAATTTCTGCCAACTGTTTAACACTACCTTTTGGAAATTGGGTGAAGTTCTTCTGTCATGTTTTACTTGCCACTAGAGAACTACAAGTGTTAGCCCACGTTATCCTCCCTGAAACAACAGTCCAAAACTCACTAAAGCACTTGGCATCCTTTATAAAAGAGCATTAGATGAACATTCTCTCCAAACTGGTTCCTTTTTTTTTTGACGGCTCTTCTAAAGTAACTTCCCCCCACCACTAACTCTCTTTCCATTGTGGAAAAGATTCATTGCATTGAATATGCTGAGAATTAAGCTTTTAAAGACAGGCAGACTGCAGGGCTAAAATCATTCTGCTCCAGGGGTCCTGACTCAGGGAACAAGATGTACATGCAGGAACTTAAACCAGGTGGGCCGATGGTTGGAAGGATGGTGCACCAGCAGCCCTTATGCCAACCAGTGTAGCTGTGACATCTCAACACTCCTGCAGAGCAGCCCATAACTAACTGTGGGTTTACGGATCCCTTTATGCAGGCTTGTCTGAAAGTGTTGACATCCTCAGTGGCATCAGCCTCCCGTTATTTTTTTATTTATTTGCAAGCCAGGATATCATTTTCATTGCTTGTCTTGGGCAATTCATAGGCCAAATTAAGACTGCATCTATATTTCCTTTCTAAGCAAGACAGAAATACTATAATTGATAGCAAATACTAACCATTTCTCAAAATTGCATTGGCAGAAATTCAGAGAATATGTGCATGGGTAAATCATCACCACCCATCAGCCTGTCTCAGTGAGGGGCACTTATTTTCTGAGTGTGTGGTCAGATACTGAGATGATTCTCATTAATTTAGTGACTTTGGAGAGATGTATGTGGCATCTTTTGGTATCAAGTGTGATTTAACAGCCTACGATTGACAGCAGCATGTCTGGAGACACCTATATCAGACATTCTTGCCCAACTGTAATACTACATGTCTTTTTTTTTTTTTTTTATAATGAGAACCTCTTTTATTGCCTTAGTCTTAGATATCACATTAGAAACTTTCAGCAGGTTATAAACTCCTTGGGCTTGCAACAGCTCAGAAAGGAAGACTCTTTGCTGGGGGAGAACCATGTCATGGTGAGATTATTTTTAGTTCTTGAGAAAACTAGACCAAATATTAAGTCAATCTGGATAGAAAACTGCCTAAAAATAGGTGTATTCTGAATTTTTTCCTTTTGTCCTTTATGTTTCTCATACTAGTGACTGTCTCCCAGCAGAAACATGCACCAAATGGAGCTCAGTCTCTGGGAACGAGGAAACATAACCCCTCAAAGCCTTGTGTCTAAAATTTTTATTTCCTGCATTTTGTAAGTGGTTCAAAATACATCCAATAGAAGAAGTAAACCATCCTTCCTCCGCCACCTCTACCTTGATCATCCCTGATAGGCAACGGTCAGGCAGAATAAGACATTGAACCCAGTAGTAAAACATATGCACTGTTTTCCCCTTAATACCTACTTATGTGGTCCATTAGTATTAATAGCATTTATGCATGTGTATCAACAGGACAATTACCTACCCATGGGTCTCATTCTGCACCATTTTCTGTACTCTCTGAAAATAATGGAAAAAAAGAGAAGGCTGCACAGCTTCTGGCCATCAAGACCATGCTTACACTGTTAATTGATACACTGATCTCTTGGGGGGTTAAAACATTGCCTGAGGTGTGAACTTGTAGCTGTTCTTAATGGAATTTGAACTTCCGCTAACCACAATAATGTTAACAGTATTAGAAAATATGCTATAGTAAAATATGGCTGGAGCAATTAAACAAGTATTTAAGGCTTCACTGAAAGCTGAAATATTATCTTCACCTAAACAGACAGAAGAAAAAGCTGAAAATACATTGAAGGCATTGATATACATCTAAATACTGAAATTTACCATGAGGAATGATAGTATAACAAACAGCAGAACCAACCAATGTTCAGAAATGCCATCTCTCAAATTATGCAAAAAAGACAATGGAACTGCCTCACCCCCTAATGAAACCATTCCTTCCTCGTCAGCAGAAACATGTGAAAGAGTCTCTCTGCCAAAGTTTTTGTCCTGACTAGCAAGATTTAACAGCATAAAGAACACACAGAACAAGAAGCCCAAGACAGCCATAGATGGATAAAATCTATCCTTACGCTCTATGTCACAACAGGAAAGGGAGACTGTAGAAGGAGCCCAAAGCTCTTCTGCAGTCAAAAAGAAAGCTTTAGTTGAATTTTGAAACACATGGTTACTGAATAACAAAAAAACCCATCTCCTCATGAGAAATTAAAATTTTCCTGAACATCCTTATTTGAAGCAGAGAGGGAGAAGAGCACCAAGCAACAGCCAGCGACCAGTTCAGGTGCCTGTGCTAACCAGGTAGGTAAGCTGGATATATGGGGTATTCCAGTAGCATTCTAGATGACAGAAAACAGCACAGGCACCCAATGCAATCTCAAATGCCTATATCCTAAAATAAAGCAAAAAACGGCAACCTTCTCATAAAAATTTGTTTATATAGCTGTGAATACTCTATAGTTAGAAGTATTCACTTTAAGATAAGCATGAGTATCTCAGTCTGATGAACAGGCAAATAAAGGAGCTAATATCATTTTGCCAATTTAAAAATGAACTGGGAGAGATTTCTGCTAATAAAATAAACCACATAAAAGTAATCAGCTTTCTCCAAAAGAAACTTTTCCACCCTCTCAAGTGTTGTCAGGGTGTTGCTTTCAAATTTAATATTAGCTTTGTGAAGCAGAGTAAATTATGTTACTGGTATATGTTTGGCTTTTCACTCAATTAATATGAAAGTATTTGTAGTCTGACACAAAAAGTCAATTTATACAGAAAAGTAAAAAAACTAAACATAAAGGTTTATAACTTGGTCATTTTCAAGTATTTCTAGCATAACTTTCCTGGGAACATGCAACCACATCTGCTGTGGTCACTGCTGCAACTATAATACAGCATGTACATAAAGCCAAGTTAATTTTAAACTAGTTAGCTCAACTACAGGCACTTCTTACTTTGCCATAGTGAGGCCAGAGCTCAGCATGAGTTCCTTCTCTCAGTATTTAATCAGCTCCTAACTTGATTCTTATAACTTACATGGGTCTCTACAGCCACACTGACGTTAGTTCAGCTAACTTGAGTTAACTAATCCAAAACAGTTCTTCTACTACATTATACAGCAGTTTCAGCTACCAGACTGCAGTAGACAAGTAGCCATATAGAACACAAATTTTTGGACAAAAATCTCATGTAAATCAAGCCACGGATGTACTCCATAAATATATAATAAAATAAATGCTTTGCTGCTTTAGAGTGTATTTGAAAATGAAGCTTTTTTTGGCATCAATCTGAGCAAACATTCAAAAAAGACTGAAATGGACAAAGTTATTTCAAAGAGAGAGAATTAAGTGGGATGTTGATGTAACATCTGTAAGAAACCCATATTTTCTTGGTGACCACTTCATAATATTTTCATTAACCTGCCTCACAGCTTTCAGCTCCACCGAAAGGAGACTAAACAAGCTGTCCGTCACATATTAAACTGCAGGACAAGGATACCTCCTCCCATCCTGGAGCTTGTTTTCTCAGAGAGTCCATATGCTTGCCGCACCTCTGGCTCATGCAACACTTCCTTGACTACATCACAGCCTTAGCAGGAGCAAGGTGTAAATTTACCCCCCTGCCTGGCAGCTCAAAGATATGTAATGTATCAGCATCATTGCAAAACTACACCGTATTTTCTCTGGAGTTCCATGACACCTGAGACTGTATGCTTTAGATGGATATTATCCAGGAGTCCACCCACACTGTACTTGCACCATCTGCTTTCCCAGCACAGCCATATTACACTTTTACAAGTATCATAAAATCTTTTATGGTCTTTCTAGGTGCTCAGATGTGACCAGTCTGAGGGCTTAAAATATTCTCAAAAACCAACATCCCAGGAAATTTTCCAATTTACCATTTTAATTATATACAGCTTATTTAAAACCCTGATACTACCTTTCAGGACAGTCCTTGCTCTTCTGAACAAATCTCTTAAAATAAAACACAGAAGAAAAACAAGAAACCGTGACGCAAACCATTCCCACAGGATGCTATGGACTATGAAGGGATACAGTTGTTTGAACAGATGAGAAAAATGGAAGTACTTTTTATACAAAATTGTGATTTTTAAAACAAAATACTAAACTTTCTGCATCAAACAATTAAGAAGAAATATAATATACAGAATTCAAAACACAACTGAGGGGGAGAAGGGCATTCTGGCTACTGCCCTGAAAATCTCTATCAATTTGCTTCTCTTCAGGGCAAATGGTGAAGGAGTCATTGATTTGATTTTCTTAAGAGGGGAGCATGGAAAAAGAAAATGCAGTATTTTGGCACATTGAGGACTTTACCGGAAAGATACTTACTTATCCATGAGAAAACATCTGCAGCATGCAGTCTTAATGAGATTCTGTATCTGTGTCACTAAATTACATTTTTAATCTGCAAATGGTAAAGGATGAAAGCTGACAATTGTAAGGGATTAGCTAAAACTTTTTCTTAGATTTTTTTTTGGTGAAGGAAGAATACATAGTTATAAGACAACAAAAATAAACCTATGGTCTGAATTTCAGTCAGGATATTGTCTTTCCTGTTACCAGCTTTGCATAGTCTCTAGAACAACCAAGTTGGAAAAGTAAGCAGCAGACTTCTCAGAGCTTTCTCTGAAAGACAGCTAGCTTTTTTCATGCTGAATCTAAAACCCAACAAGATTGTATCATGTATTTTTTGCTTCATGGGACCGTCAAGATAAAAAAAAATACCTAACACATTTGTTCATTTGTGCTCACATTAAAAGAGTAAATGATCCACATATCAGTCTTCTCAAAGTTATAAAAGTACTTCCCAAAATCATCAAACAAGTCAAACTAGATACCACACAATTTATTTAAAAACATTTCAGCAGTGCAATTGGAGGCTTGCCTCCTTTCAATCAGCCATCTTTTCCTTTTAATATTTGAAGTCTTCCACCTGCAGGCTATTAGCTTTAGTGCTTTGCAGAGAAAGAGTCAAAAGAACTGATAAATAGAAAATACCAGCCATTTTTGCCAGCCAACAGAAACATCAGAGGTGACATGAAAAGCTAGCCAATATGAAGCAGCTCAGCATGAATTTTCCATTAACTCAGGAATATGCTATTTGTATGGAAAACTACCGGACTTCAAATCTAGGAAGAAAAATCCTGGTGCTGATATATCCATTTCAACATATTACAATGAAACCAAAACAGAAATTCAGAGAGTTTGCTTTCATGAAGGTTATAGTGTGAAGTAGTAGGAAGAATAGTGTTTGGTTTTTTTAAAAAAAAAGGTTATTGCTTTTGAAGCCATGGCTATAGGACATGGAAGGCAAATAAGCACTGGTTTGGGGAGATACTCTAATTTCACTATATCCCCATATTACTTGGAAAAAAATGATATGCAATGTATATGATGCAAAAATGCCAAAGCTTTGGAAAGCCCCGAATGAAAATGGAAAATACTTTGGAAAACTAGGTGACAAATGAATGTCAGTGTTTCATACAAAAATCATTAATATCAGAGAAAATAATAAGCAGACATTGAAAAAAATAACAACCTTAACTATTAAATTGCAGATTGACCAAGATATATTACCCACACATTCACGCACAAACCTGTCTGAGCCAGGTGTAACAACTGGATGCGTTATACTGCCCACCACATGGGACTGCAATAGTAACACAAAGTTAGCAATCCTCTACTAAGTCAGTATGTCACCTGGAAAAAAGGATGAAAGTGGCATTCACTACTGACACGTTGCACGGGGTCTGAAAAAGAAATGAAACACAGCTACCTTTAAAAGGATGAGAACAAAATAGCCAGTATATGCATTGGTGTAAAGTCAAAACTCCACTTCAGTTTGCAAATGGCCTTAATAAAACTTACATGGTACTCCTGCAGTTGCTCTGCCTGTGTAGTACTACCGCCTGTGGGTGCAGGAGCATGCAGGGCAGAAATCAGCAGGAAGCTTAGAAGACCAAATACAGGCCCCGAAACACTGCTAGGCATTAAACCAAACCCCAGCTCCAGACATTAGGGAAAGGTTTTGAAATCCCAAGGTGGTGTCCCTGAGCACTGCTGGGTTTTGGTGCTGACTGCCACAGCACTACCCGACGCAGCACACTTCCAGCATGAGCCAGAGCACGGCCATGAACTTGGTGCATCTGCCATCCTGACCACAAGGCCTGAACTCATTTCAGATCCAGGGGCCTGAATACACCATCCACATGTCCAGTATATTCATTAGCCACAGCTAGATTGCATGAGATTTGTCTGACCTTGCTCAACAAGAAATGTACATGTGCCACTTTTGAGGTCTGCAGTCCATGAAAGCAGAAAACTGAAACATCCAGAGTTTCCACTCCTTCCGTAAAACAGTAACAAGCACTGCACCAAAAACTAGGGAAGATATGTTTTATTTTCCTTTCTTTCCCCAGCAGTGGAGAATTCCTCTAAAAGACTGCATACAAACCAGGATCAGGCTTTCCTTTCTCAGTAGCAATGTGGCTTAAGGAAAGACCAATGTGTATAAACATTTTCAGAATCCAACCAGTGCACAAAATTGCACTTCTAAAAGAAAACCAACCCTTTTTCCTGTTGCCAATAGCCTCATACTGGAAAGGATATCTAAGAGTATATTAGTCCATCACTGCAGGTCTATGCTGGTGCAACTTTATATCATAACGAGCTCTGATTGGAGTTACACAGCCATGACTGAAACGTTAGATGGTATCTAACGATACAGTTACTAATGAATTTCTGACATGGGCCACACACGAGAAAAGATTCACAGCTACCTAAAACATCGCTGTAGTACTTGCAAAACACTTGTCCTCTAGTAAAGAGCTGGCTAGAAGCTTTTTCATTCTAAACTCAATGAAGTGTCACCAAAACATCCCATACCATCAGAAAGGGACCATTTTGCAGAGAGAGATGGGTCTTAAGAAAATTTTTTATCAAAAAATATTTTTGGATTGAGTACTCTGGTATAATGTGGTGACAGAATGACCCAGAGTGATCTCAAAATAGAAAAATTCTGCCGTGAGACAGAATACAAAACAGTCTCTCATGAATAAGTCAAGCTCTTGGAGAGCTAAGAATTAACTACAAGGTGGTGAAACAATTTCTGTCTTGAGAAGGAATACTTAAACCCAACAGAGGAAAAAATAGTTATGTCTTTTAAAATCTAAAGCATAATCACAGAAGCAGAGCTCAAATCAGAGAGCAGAAGAGGAGGGGAAAGAGGAAGAAGCATCATTTGCTGAGGACTGCTGCCTGCTAGATCAGCTAGTCGTGCTGAAGGAAGCTGACTGCAAAGGTCAGATGGAAGAGTGTCTGGTCCAGATAAGAAGTAGTGTCTTTGCGAAAAAGGATGAGAGGAACAATCTTAGGCTCCTTTTGCCTGTCAGAGTTCAAGGAGTGTCTGGACAATGCTCTTCGTCATATGGTTTAGTTTTAGTCTAGTCCTGCGAGGAGCAGGGAGTTGGAATCGATGATCCTTATGGGTCCCTTCCAACTTGAAATATTCTATGATCAGAGAATTGGGATAGGACACAGAGGAAGTTCATTACCACTAGTGCTGCCTAAAAAAAAAAAAAAAAAAAAAAAAAAAAAAAAAAAAAAAGATTCCTTAAGAAAGCTTTGCAACCTTCTTCAGCTGTTTCCTTCAGACACCACACATTCCTGAGCAATGACCACATATCAGTTTCCCTAGGGCACCTGGAAAAGTTGGAGGTGCAGCACTGATCCAGAGTGCAGAGAACCAGCCAGGTGAATTACAGACAACCTAGAGAGACCAAAACTGGAAGCCCACACACACCCAAGGACCTGGCATGGGGCAAGGAGACCCATGGGTCAAGCATGGGTACTACACATAGTGCTGCCAGGGGCATTAATCCTCCACTCAATAGCAAAAGAAGATTTAAATGCATATCAGAGCCCATGCTCTCTTCTCTGAGCCTTCTCTGAAGAATGAAAATATTGCCTTGAAACCATCTAAGTGGTTAAGGAAAAAAACTTGCCCAATTAATTAGAAAGAGCCTCCACAGCATTCCCCATTGGTCATACCAAAACATTATAGACTTCATCCTTTTAATCAGCCCCAGAAATATTTTATCACAAATGTTCAGGACTGCGTAGTGAAAAGAAACACTAGATAATATTTTTGTTAGCCAGCAAAATTATTTCACTACTTCATAGAGCCAAAACCTTTAGTTACTTCATTGAACTTAACCATAGTTGAATCTTCAGATCACAAGAAAGTCAAAGTAAAACAGATAGCATTTCGACCCAATAAGCTAGGGATGCAGGGAAGTTGAAATATTAGAGCAAATTAATAATTGTTTAATGAGATAGAGGGCAAAATCAGACTCTTTGTATATTGCTAGTGGTTTATAAGTGCCTTCAAATTCTAGGTTCAGAATATTTCATTAAACTTGACAATTAATTAGTGGGCCTAATGATGCCCTCTTTGGCAATCTGAGAGAAATGTACAGGAACATGTTTTCTGGCCACAACCATCCTCTCTGGAAATCTTTTGCAATATGTTGCAATAAATAACTAGCATTCCTACTCTCCTGTGCAAAGACGGGTTTTTCAGGTTTTTGTGCCATTACTCTCAATTACTACATTACTCCAAAACAATTACCTAGAATTAAACAGCTAGATGGCTTACGGTATCAAAGAAAGCATCAAGGAGTATCAGGGAACTTCTTTCCCAATCCACTGAATTTCCTTTCTCAGTAATAAAGCAAGATCTGATCCAGAGTTACATTACAGACCAGTAGTCATGGAAAATAACATTACCACTGTTTTTATGGTGATTCATATCCTCTAATTTTCAAATTCTCTTGACATTCCTGCTGTGCCACAAAGAGCATTAATATTACACTAGAAGAAACCCTCAGATCTTAAGTGCCATTTCTGAGAAAGGAGTTCATAAAGTTCATAATCTGTTACTTTCCAGGCTCAGCCATTATCAAAGATATATCTGCAGGAGAGTAACAAAGTCAACGGACAACACAGGTCTTCAATATTTCTTAAAATAACAGACCACATGAAGTGCAAAACATATTTGACCATAAAAATAAAAACAAAACCTAAAATATTCCATATTGACAGTGCTCATGTTATGAAAAAATCTTTGCATGCTATCTTTCCTGTGCAGTTTGAGTCACGAAAAACGTAAGATGGTGAAGCTAGGGTAGGAATCTAAGATAATTTCAATTAGTTGCAGAGTTCTGCTCTTTAACTTTGTTTCAGCAGCAAATAAAATCAGCTCTGAGGCACTTTCTTTCATACCCTTCTTCTGTGTGAAGAAAGATTTACTCATTAACTCCCTCTAAAGCTAAGGAACTGCTCCAAAAGCAGAGCCCAGTACCAGGCTGCATTACCATAGCTGCTTACACTGGCAGGAATGGTGCATAACGAACTAGGCATTCAGCTTTCCCTCCCCTCTGCTCCTCATGCCTTTGTACTGCCCATTAACACCAGAATGACCCTATCCCTGAAGACAAGAGCTGGTCCACAGATAGCCTACAGGAATAATACACGCAAAATAGTTGGCTATTTATATATTCTACATATGCTTTAATTACACTATCACTACAGCACACAACAGCAACGTGCTTTATAAAGCACTGACAAATTTTATGGTAATTAGAAAGCCCAATCAGCAATTCTCACACCATGGGCAGATTTTGTTTGATTCAGCAACAGTTGAAGAGAGAAAAACTTAGAAGAAAACAAGGCTTAAAGGTATTTGAAGTTGCAGACAGAGGAATCTAAGTCTGTAATTTGAAGTATATCTAACTTATGTTTGAAATCTGTTCCTCTCAACAAGGGCTCTGACTTGGGAACACGCTTCTTGATTCGGCTCTCCAGCATTTTTTCTCTCATTAACATAAGTGGCTTGTAGTTGCTCTGGAAAAGAATTTTATCCCATAAGAACTACTATCAAGAGCTAAGAGCAAATGCAACTTTAGCTTAGCAAGTCACACGCCATCATAAACCATTTCTGAAGAGAAATACAATCAGCAGTTATACTAGTATAGGTAACACTGAAATGAGACTTACCAATTACCTTAAGTTAGGAAAAAAAATTGGGTTTACACTACAAAATGGTTCCCTGAGGTGGTTTATACACCTTTCATTCTTAAAGTATCTACTGCCAAAGGTGATCCTACTTAGTTCCCAATCAAGATACATCAGCAGCTGGATCAGAAATGCAGCCCTGTTATTCCAGAGCAGTTTAGAAAGGTGCCCAGGTATGCCAGCATTGAAACGTTGCTATTTGATATGAGAGATGTATAAGTCGGAAGTAAAGCAAGCCCAGCCTCAGGCTTGGGAGGAATTCTGATTTTTGTAGCTCAATACTGTCCCTAGTGTAAACTGGACTGGCTTCTCTTTTTACATAGACTACCCAAAGCTCTTAAGATAAATAAATTCTAAATTCTGTTTTCATAAGAAATCAATAGGGAAACAGCTCATGTAATGCTATTTCTTCAGTTCCACCCCCGCAGCTGATATGACTCATGATCCTCAAAGTTGTTTCAGCTTTCAGGGCTATTAGTACTTGCCTCATTCAATTTATTGTAGTGCTAGTTATACTGAGATACAGACACCTGCTTTACAGCTGTGAGAAAAATAAGCTACTTGACAGCAATTAAGGTAAAACTTTGCTTTGGCATAAATTCTGGAACACTATTTGCTCAGTCTGTCATGCTCCCTGAAGAAAGGGTGAAATGTTAGCAAATTTTAATGACTGCTCTTAAGGGGAAATGAGGGAAATACAGAGAATTATACTTGCAGATTAAAATACAGTAACCTAAAACTTCTGTAGAGTTCTACTGTCAAACCCACAAAGCTGAAAATGAACCCACTGAACTACAATTTACCAGCAATAGCCGGCAACGCTTCCCAAGGATTTTGCACAC
>VYZV01022036.1:3850-20068 GCA_013401275.1 Pandion haliaetus | reverse complement strand
CCCCCCCCCCCCCCCCCCCCAAACCTTGTGCCCAGGTCTCGTTCACAGCCCCTTCCCACCTGGAGAAACTCTGCACGGCATCAGGCGAAAGCAAATTTAAACTAGAAAACAGCCCAAGTTTTGGGCTGAGTTATTTCTCATGGGTCTGGCTCAGGTTTGCTCTGAATTTTGGCCAGTCGTGGCCACTCCAAGCTCCCCCATCTCCGCTGGAGGTAATAACGCTGTCACACGGGGGTAGAGGGAAAACACGGCAGTTTTGGTGCCTGATGGCCAAATTATCAACCCAAATGAAAACCTCTCCTCTATTATTATTTTAATCAAAGGGAGTATATTCAGGGGGGGACACGTGGCCACTTGTGATGACCAGAAACCTTCTTTAAAGCCTCTTTCTGCTCCAGCAGCAGAAACTTAATTCCAGCATCAACCTCTCCCCTTGGCCAAGGCAGTACCGGGGGGATCTCACCCCCATCTAGGGCCAGGCTGTCCTCCCCTGACCCACTGCTTTTCTTCGCCACTCGCCTGGTGTGACGTGCCATCTGGTGGCAAGAAAATATGTTTAAAATTACTTTTGCAAAGACAAGACTCTATTAAAAGGAAAGGGGCTGGAGGACCAGTCATCTTAAATTTGGCCACTTTCAGGAGAATGGGCTCTGCTGAGCAGCAGTCCATGCAAAACCTGCACACACCCCCCCCGGTTTGTTCCAGCCCTCATCACAGGCGTTATTTCGTTACAAGTCTGACTGTTGGTAAATATTTTGCCAGGAGGTTGTTTTCTGATGGAAGTAGCAATTTGTCTCTATAGAGGTATTCTGATTTCTTTTTGTAAGAGTTAAAAACCAGCCTGGCTTTTAAAACTGCCCCTTTTTCTTTGCTTTCAGTTGCAGCTTTTTCCCCTTCTTTTCATACTTTTTCCCTTTGCCATGCCCTCAGTGGATAAATGAACTAAAGAGAAAGAGGAGAAACAATCAAAACTGGAAATCAAAGTCAACAGCCAGAAAATGTCTTTATATTTTCTCTCTGAATTTTTTTTTTTTTTGGCTTTCTGATACAGGAAGAAAGCAGAGAAATGGGTATTGGGCGATTGACGTTTCTCTGTAAAATACATTTATCAAATATTGATTATAATGCTGTAATATTTAAGTGCAGAATGACATACGTAGATTTATGGGGGGGGGTTAGTGCACAGAGAAAGTTGGTTGCCAACACCCAAGTATGAACTGTTTTTCCGAAAATATGGTGACAGAAGGAAGAGAGATAAATGCCATAGATTATTATCCACTTGGTATTGAATAGGATTACAAGGAGCAGGGACACGCTGAGACAAAGATTTCATAAGGCTGTACTTCACCCCCATGTAAAGGAACAGTGCAAGGCCATGCATCACTTAAGCCTTATTTATAGGTATTAAATAAGACTTCACTAGAACATAGCTCTTGTGCTGACCCTCTGCAGATGGGTGAATTGCACCCTAAAGCAAATATAGGAAACTTGTATTATTCATCAGCCTCTGTTAATAGGGTTATTGCAGGCTGAGGTGTTGCCTGTCTTGACTGAAGAGCAGACGCTGGCCTTGGTGACTTATGTTTGCATAATTATACTGCAAATTCTGTCCCGCTGTGTCTGTCTAATTACATTTTTAAGTAAGAAAAAATATTTATATACATATAGGGCTTGCTTTCAAGGCCAGATTTTCAAGTATTCAGGAGCAGGGTGGTTGCAAAACAACAGAAAAAGAAAGTTATGGTTCACGTTTGTCTTGTTTGATAGCAGAAGGAAACCAGGCACTTCTGCCTGTCTGGGAGGGCAAGCCTGGGTTTTTTTAGGATGTTCAGCTGGGATGAAACAGGCTCCTTCCCTGCCTTTGTGGTCTACCTGGTGCACTTGATCCTGTAAGTATCCCTTGGGAAGGAGAAAGAGGTCGAGTCTCCCAGGTGGCATTTTCCAGGGAGCGCTTGGTTGGGGGGGTTGAGGGGTAAGCAATGCTGAAAAGAGGTTCTTGGGAGACCTTCAAAGCCAAGCTCTGCTTGGCTTTGTACTTTTATTGATGACTTTAGGCACTGAAACTGTAATGAGGATCCAGATAAAGTGTTCTGATCATAAAAAAAAAACTCGGGAGAAACAGTAAGCCCAGAGGAGCAGCCTTACAAACTTGAATATGGTAAAAAGGGATAAAAATGTAATAGCTCTGTATACAAGCTGGTTTTGCTGTCTACGTGCTCAGCAGCTGGAACAGACTGAAAAGGAAAAGGCCTGCGTATGGATCAGAGGATAATGCAAGAACTACGCCAGTGAGCAGAGAGGAGCCAGGTGGGTGCAGGTCCGCAGAACGGATGCTGAGAAACAGGACGACTGATTTTTACAGGCACCGGGGGCCCTGGGCACCCCAGAGGGAGGAAAGCCATTGAACCTGGCACCACCACAACTGGGTATAAACTGGGCCTGAAAAAAAAAACAAAGGCTGGAAATTAGGAAAAGCCATCAGAACAGACAAGTGTCTGAGATAGCAAGGGTCGGTCTCGCAGTCTCACGAGGCCCTTTCTAGACTGGTCTCCCTATTTTAACTTGATACATCAAGTTTTTCTCTTTTAATTACAGCGTTATCCTTTAGCACAGTCACCTTGCAATCAAAGCACTGCTGTCACCACAGCCAGAGGACAGAGCTGGACTCTTCTCAGGGGTGTTCACTGAAAGGACGAGCAGCAAGGGGCACAAACTGAAGTGCAGGGATTCCAGTTACACACAGGAGAAAGCTTTTTTTTTTTTCTTTTCCCCCTTAAATTTGAGAGCTGTCAAACACTGGGGTGGATTGTCCAGAGAGGTTGAGGTGTCTCCATCCTTGGCGATACTCAAAACCCAGCAGGACACAGCCCTGAGCAAGCTGCTCTGAATGATCCTGCTTTGAGCAGAGGGCTCGGACTGGGGACAAACCTGAACTATTTTGTGATGTAGCAGCAGAACCTCCCATCACTTGTTTCCCTCCCAGGTGGGAGTTACTACCTGTGCCACCTCACAACTGCCTGCATCTCAACATCCCAATCTCCTCTTCCCAAGTAAGGAAAACCAAACCATCACCCCTCCGCATCCTTTTTGTCTGCTTGCCTTTAAGGGCCCCAGAGCAAGTGGCATTAATGTCAGTGCCCGCAGCTGCAAAAGCAGTTCTTTGCAGCCCTCTAGTGCTTATTAAATACATTAAAAAAAAAAAAAAAGAGTTTGCAACAGCCATGGGGAAAAAGAGCAAGGACAGCTCAGGCTCAGTGTCCTTTGCCTCCTGCAGCCGGGGCTTTCCAGCCCAGCGATGGTGGCTGCAGACCCCAGCCCCGGCAGAAGCTCACCCTGCAGCAGGGGCTGGGGCTGGAAGCCTCGAGCAAGCAGGAGCACAACGGAGGTTTGGGTTTTGGGCTCTTAAAGCCTCTGCCCCAAGCAGGCAGGGATGCCGGCAGCTGCCAGGCTGTACTGCATTTCCATCCCTGCCTCTGCCAATGGGTAACCTCCGCAAAACATTTTTCCTTGCCTCCTTTCACCACTGCCATAATCCTAATTGTTCTCCTATCCCTTGTCCCCGTGGCACAGCTAAGAGACAATGCTGATCTCCTGGTGACTACAGCAGTTTAGCGAGAGTGTTTTCCCCAGGAGTTCTCCGTACCATTTGTATTGAAGTTATTTATTTTCCAGGGGAAGACAATGTAACTATTTAAACATTGTTCTTCCTTGCAACACTAATTTAAAATAGAGGCTTTTGTTTGCTAACAGGACAGAGTACCAGCTGGTATTTACCTAAACAGTTTTAATGTTTAGACAGGCTCCTGATCCACAGAATATATTCCCACCAGAGAAGCCATGCTAGCCTACAAAAAGAGCGTGTTGGCCACACAAAGGGTATGTTGTTTTTGTAGCACCAACATTTGGTATGGAAGTGATTTAATAACTCCATCCCATGGAGTATCACTGGGGGGGGGATTCATTCTAAGTCCCCTCCCAGTAGGCATCCCCTCTCCCCTTCTCCTGCCTGCCCTGTTCAGCTCCCCGGACCCTTCTTCCATGCCTTCAGCTTTCCTCTCTTAGAGCACGTGCTGTAGTTCCCCACATCCTACAAAATCAAGGATGAACACCGTAAAGGCAAGGGGTTAGGAAAAGGATACAATTTACTAGTCCCTCTCCTGACAGCACTTGCCTATTCATGTTAGGATCATGCTATATCATCTCAGTGACAAAAATACACGTGAAGCCAAGTTGGGAAACTTTTTCTGCATCTGTTTCACTTCTGTCAAAAACACTCCTCCGGTTTTCATTAAAAATCAACCCTTTTTGCCAAATAACAGCTACAGAAAAATAAAAGTTAATTAAATGAAATACAGTTGCTTTCCAGGCTCTTTCTGATAAAATCCTGAAAAGCTTCTCTACAATTGGATTTCTCCCACAAATCTCCACCTCAACAAAAGAAAGCGTCTGCATATAAAATACTTTGAATGATTAATTCTCTGGAGCTCCACAGACAGATGTACTGATACCAACTACATTGAAACAGGTCAAGTGTGCCTTATAGCTATAGGATTAAGCTCTGCCCTGTCCCCATGCTGAGGTGCAGGTCCTCCCACACGGTGCAGGCAGCATGGGCCCATTGCCATTTTTGCTTTCTCCCCAATCAAACAAAACAGGATTTCTTTAAAATGAGTCACATGTTCTTTGACTTCATGCTTTTGCCATTAAGAATCCGAAAAGCCACGGTGCTAAGTTTTATCCCTCGCAACGTTCAGAGGCTCAGCCAAGAAGGAGCTGCGTTTGCCTGTGAGAGCCAGGACTCCAGGATGCTCCGGCTCTGCCAGCACTTGTGTCAGGACCTGTGTGTTGGTGGAACGAGCAGAAAAGGTCCATGAACCATAACCTCCCCCGTTACCATGACAGCAATGGCTTTACAAGGGCCACGTCTTTGCAAGGACTTAGAGACAGAAGTAAAACACAAGGTAAAAAGCAACTAGGGGGGTATGCCCATGAAACTTAGGATTTGGTCCATAAATTGCACAGTCCTTTGGGATTTAAGCAGAAGATGTTTGTAGAAATCCCCCTCAGCAGAAGAATCTCAGCTACTCTCCTTCACCACCTATCCAGGCTGAAGCTGCCTTTAAAGAAACAACCTGAATAACCTTGTCATTTCAATTTTTCACACATTTTTCTGTGCTGTGTGTTCTCAAGATCTGGGAAGTTTCATTCTCCCAGCACGACTGCCAGAGGCTGCTAGTCCCTATCAGGGCTCCCTCAGCCACATCAAAGGGAACAGGACACATCAGAGGGGAGCAGAAGGGCCGCAGTCCCGTCCTGGGGGGCCGAGGAGATGCTGCAGGCTCAGAAGCATCCCTCAGCTCCTGGAAGCAGGATTGGATTAGTAAAGCATGTTACCAGTCCTGTTGCGATTGCCCAAGCTGAAACAAGTGAAATGCTGTCGTGTCTCCTAGGTTTTATCTGAGCAACACTGGCATACTGGAAAATCACAGCGAGACCCTTGTCAAGGTGGTATAGGAGGATGTTTTGCAAAAATCACTCCTCTTCTGAAAAGCAACAGGAAGACAACTAGGTGATGGCAGCCTTTGCAAGCATTGCATCATCATCATCACCACATCCCAGAAAATGGATGCGAGTAAAGAAATTGGGAACGTTATAAGGCTCCATTTTCCTGATGTTTCAGGAGCTGATCTCTAAGCTAGCTCAAATACTAAATGCAAACCCTGGCATCGAAAACGAGCTTTCACCTACCTCCAGCAGAAGCCAAAACCTCGAGTTTGCCACCCCCCGCCCAAACCTCACACAGGGAGTCCCCAGTACCAGGCTGGATCCCAAAAGAGGACTGGCATTCACATGAAGCCATCTCAACTGAAAGCAAATTAAGATGCAGACATTCAGAAGAGAGGGTTGTCAGAAACCCAGAGATTCAAGCCACCTAATGAAAGAGGGCTGGATGCCTCGGCAAAATTTGCATCCCTTTGTTGGTCCCAGCTGTGTCTTTCCAGAGCCTAGTGCAGTCAGCAGCAGCATTTCCCTTTGGTTTAAAACAGGAGGGGGGCTTGCTTTGAAGACTTTGCTTGCATAGGAAATGAACTTCGTGATTCCTGTTGACATTTGCAGCAAGGTGTAGGTGGTGCTTGTAGCATTTTTCAAAGCTCCCTGGCTCTGTTTGTTCAGCTACTTCACACTCCTGTGAAATGTGATAATACTAAGCAGTGGGTGGAAGGAACAGCACAAATGTATCCCTTCAGGAGACAGTAGGTTTCAAAACTGCTCTGCATGTAAAGACAACTCCCTCCGTTACCAGCTTCCACGCCACTGCCACCAGAGTTCCTGCACTGCACACACGGAGCTTTCCACTGCGGAAGCAGCAAGGAGCAGCAAGATGCACCATTGCGTTTCATTCCAACCCTGCAGCAGCCAAAGTGACTCCTGTGATGGTTTGTTTCTCTGGATTCCTACTAAAAAAGGAAAAAATAAGGCTTTGCCTTTCCACTCTCACACAGAGAGGACTTCCCTGTTATGGCAATGCAGGAATATTATTGCTCTCTGGGCTAGAAAAAAAACCAAGGTGGTAAAAACTGCACCATCAGGAGCAGCACAGCATTCATCAAATCTATAGAAAAGTCAATTAACGCTCACTTTCAGGATTGGGTCTTAGCGGTGTTACTATGTGTCCAGCTCTACTTTTCAATAGCCAGCTCCTGGACTCAGGTTAGTAAGTGGAGATTCTGGCTGGTGCTTCCATTCTAACGCTGGCATTTGGTGAGAAGGACATCACAACAACAGTGCCATGCTAGAAGATCACTGGTTTAAGACAAGCCTACAGCCTTTCCAAGTGCTTAGGGATGCCCAGACCTAGGTCCTGTAACAGTCTTTACAGTGCCCTTGAGAAAGCACTCAGCATCCTGCAGGATTGTGGCCCATAGCATTAAGTTGGCTGCAAAACCAGGCAACTGAAGAGCAGCCAATTTTTATTTTTGCAAGATGGCAGCATTAGAAATTCAGTGTCTAGATGTTGCAACGCTCACCGCAGTTGTGGATCTTTGATATTAACGCTGGCCACTTCTGACTCCTATCTTGTTTCACTGCATGCTCTAAGTTCACCCCCCTTTTGTTCTGTGTGTTGTAACCCACTTAAAGCTGCCCTTCCTCCCTGCAAACACCTTTTTCTTTTTTGCCTTCCAGGTGCCCAGGAAGGTCTGCTCATTAAACAAGGCAGCTCTCTGCAGCACTTGCCAAGACCAGGCTCTGGATGATCCAAGTCTGCATTTGCAATCCTTCTCACCACCACGCAACTGGGCTAATCGGGCTCTGAGACCCCCTAAAAGCTGCACTGAAGCCAGAGGCTGGGTTTTGCTCTCTGCCTCCCAGAGCCAACCAATCTGCCTGAAATCCTCCCCAACAGAGCTTGCATGTCCTGCAGCTGAGAGCACACTGACATCTAATGGCATTCCCTGTTACTGCCAAGGGTTTCCTTTCCAAGGAAAAGGGAACAGCCCCCAGCATCTCATCTAACAGTAAGTAATGCCACAGCACCTTGCTGCTAGAGCAAAGAACTAGGAGAACTTTTAGCTCTAAAGAAGCTTCTGTCCTGACACCCCCTTTAAAAATATCTGCACAGGATTAATCGATTTCTTAAATCCTTTTAAAGCCTACCTGATAGAGCAGTGCAGTCTGATGACCAGAGCCCTGAAACACCAAAGTTGCCCAAGTTCTCTCTTGTTGTGTCCCCAGGACCTGAAGGTGCTATCCCTCTTTTACACCGGCAGAATCAAGTGGGGAAGCAGCAGAGGTTTCATACAGGCTACATTATGATATCGTGGACTTACCCCTCCCATAAGTCATGGCTTAAATGGCACACCTTGCTTAATAAGGGTGCCTCCTTACGCTGCTCATCCTACCAAGCTGCAGGGAAGAACACTGACCAGGCACCATCCCTGGAGCCCAGCTCCTTGCCTGCTGGGCTAGCCTGCCTGGGGGTGCTGAGCACCCAGAAGAGATGGATGAGAACCCAGAGATGACCTCTCTGCTGCAGATGAAGCTTCTCCAGCAGCATACCATGACCAGTATACAGGTACAGCAGGACAGGAGTTGTCTAGGGTCTCTCTAGCAAGTACAGGGAAAAGCTTGCTCACAGCACCCTACAGATGAGGGCAAAGGCCTGAGCCTGAGCTTAAATACAGCTCCCGGGCTGTGGGTGGGAGGGTGGAGCGGGAGCTCAGGTGGGGCTGCTCAGGGCAGGTCAGGTTTATTAATGCACCCAGGGGCTGGTGCTTCTGTTTGGGGGATGCTTGGCTTGGGGGTGCTGGGGCTCCTCTGTGCTTCTGAGTTGGTCTCAGAAAGTGGAAACAAAGCAGCTGGGTTTGTTCTTTTGCCCCTTTTTCCTGCCATCCCTGGTGTCTGCCAAGAGGCGTCCTGTGGTGCGTCAGGTTGGCGTTGAGGTCATTGCCTTGTAAGTAGCACTGGGGTTTTTTCTCTATAAGCTGTTTTTTTTTTCTAAGCTTCTGAGTATGGTTATAGCTTTTCTTTAGTTGTTATAGCAATTTAATTTGGATGTGGCAAGAAGGGAGGATAATCAAATGTTTTTCCTGCTGTGTTGGTTTTGCTTTTACTTTGGCTGAAGGTTATTGTTTGCCAGCGGAGTTAGTGCTGGTGTTTGCTACCCTGTTTACAACCTGGGTCACATACACAGATCTAATAAGGGGGAAACGATTTCATTGTTGAGATATAAATAGAACAGAAGCTCTGAATCCCTTTGAAGGATGAAACCTCTGGATTGAGCTTCTCTGGGCACTATAAAACAGTTCTTCCTAATCTATACAAGGCTTGTATGAGCATCTCACTTCCTGCAAGTGCAGATATCCCATGTTCTGCTCTGTGCTTCACTGACTTGGGCAGCTCTGCGCCGGGGCTGGCCACCCACCCTGGCCACCAGCATCAGTCTCTGAGATGTAAAACAAGTGGCAAAATTCTCCTGAACAATATCGCTGTGGGTTGTACAGACACTTAAAACCTTTCTGCAAAGTGTGGTTAGATTTCCCCATTTAGCTATTGGGAAATGGAGGGAGCACTCTACAAACTTTAATAGAAATGGGAATTCCTTCCCCATTTCCTTCAGCATCCCAACCTGCACATATCCAGCTGAGGTCAGGGCTTCGTTTCATCACCCAACTTATTTGTCAGGCTAATTGCTCCCTGTGATTATTAGTGCTATACCTAGCTCTAGCACAAGCATTTCCTAGCTGGCTGTCAGAAGTGAAGTTCTGGGCATCAGCCGGTCCTCAGGGGCTGTAGAGGGACGCTGCTCGGGTTAGGCTGGACCCCCTTTGCAGTTATGCTGGGGTAACAAGGGGTAGCTGTCCTGGAGCAAATCTTCCTTCTCCTGCACTACTCCTGACTTTGCTGCAGCTCTATGGAACAGGACTGGCTCTGCCCATGGCTGTTACCCTCTTGCTGCTTTTTGTCGCTGTAATGGAGTTCCTTGCCCACGGCTTGATTGATGGTTGCTGTGCCAAATCGGGATATGCCCTTAGGGATGGATGAGATGATTTACTGTCCTGCATTGCTGCTTAAGGTGCTGCTGAGCCCCGCAGGGGAGGGTTCCTGTGCTGCTGGGGCAGTCGAGACAGTTGTTGGCAATGGACTTTGCCCATCCCGTGGCTGGAGACACCTGCGGCTAAGCTGCCCTTCAGAGTAAATATTGGTTTTTGGGACCCCATGCAGTATTTTGTAAGAGGACTGTCACAGTCAGGGTGAGCATTCAGGAGAGCTGAACTTCAGCAAAGTGCTCGGTGCGTGTTAGTCCAAGCTGCTGTTGGCCCTATCCCCCCTCCAGAGCTCACTGAATTTCTTTGTTCTTTATCTTTTTGTTAGAAACGCGCCAAAGCCACCAGCGTGTGAGTGTCAGAGGGACGTGGAAACTTTTCTGCTGTGGCCAAGCAGGCTGTGGACCACAAGGAAAGAGAACTGATGGCAGAGGAGAGCTAACTGAGAAGCAGGAAAGCTGCCCGGGTGAATAAAGCGTGGATAACTCCTTCCGAACTGGGATATGCATGGTGCAGCTGTGCCACTCTATTAGAACTGATTAAAAACAAATCAAAAGTTTATCACACCTGGATCTTTGGGGCTTATTAGTGGTTATTTAATGATGAGAATTGTACCCTGGGTCTGGGGGATGTTTTGTAAGAATGGCAGAAAGCAATTAAGCAAGAAAAGCTGAGGTGGTTATCGGGAAGCTTGTGTAGAGGTGAAAACTAATCCTTCTGAAACTATAACAGAAATATTCCAGGGAGGACTTGTGCTGGCTAAAGCCAGGGCAGGGAGTATTTTCTGTGTCTACCCATGATGCACCTGCAAGTGAATTTGCTAGTTTCCCCTTTTTGCCCTGCATGTCTGCTGAAGAACTATGACAATCTGACCCATTCTCCCCCAAAAGTCGATGTACAGTATCTGCAGATCCATTGCACAGGATAATGTATCAGTCATTTGCAGCAGACCACTAAAGTGGCATTTAAAGAATGCCAGTAGAGCTTGTTGTGATGGGAGAGGGAATTCCTGGTTGTCCCACGGAATGTGGCTGACATGGCAGAGGCGGGTCCCCCCACGGGTCAGTCCTCGCTGCTCTGGCCGCCACCTCTCTGGTAACTAATGCAGAGAAAGAAATTGCTCAACAGTAGCCATGCTACACAGGCAATTTTCTCAATCTGATCTAAATAGGAAATGCTATAGTCTTGTGGATTCTTGCCAGCTCCTCTGAACTTTAAAGCAAGTTTGAGGAGCAAAGGAAAAAAAAAAAAGGTATTGCATTATTCATGCATAAAAACAATTCCTTACAAGTGCTCCCCAGGGGTCTATCCTACCTCTGAGCCCTTTTACATCCCTGGCAATTTATAGGTATTAAGAGAGTGCTAAGGGGACAGATTCTCATGCTGTTTTAAATCAGGGCAGAGATGAATCGTTTGGCTCTGTACTGTAATTATTCCCTTTCCACACAATGTACATTCCTCGAAAAAGGGACCAAAACTTTTAGTGAAGCTGGATTTAATTCAACAAATCTTCTTGGCCAAAGAGGGGAGAATACTTGCAAATGTCAAAACATTCCAATCTGACAATTAAAAATATGCATTTTGGAAATGCTCCAGTGTTTCAGGCAGAGACTCAGGAGTGGAGCACTTTGATTGTCTGAAAGCACATTTTTCACTCGGAAACAGCCCTGAAGCAAAACTGGGGAAGTTGAGCGATGGACAGAATCCGAGCGTGACATTCAATTCCAGCATAGTCTTTCTAGGCTGACCTGTAGCTCTGTGTGGGTTTCTCCCTTCCCTGAAAACCCAAAAGCTGCCCATTTGGTTTCAGCCTGAACTAAAAAGCTTGACCTTCCATAGCTTTTCTGCAGTTCAGCTATTGAATCGTGAATCCCCATTACATACATTGGCAAGGTTGTGCTTGAGGAAGATGAGGATTTCTTCCCTGATGTGGATGTAAATAGGAATGTATAGGAGGAGACAGTCTCATTCCTGGTGTCATTTTGCTGTCTGCTTCAGAGATCTAAAAAAGTTTAATTCCGAATTTCGGATCCCAGTCCCTGCGCTGCCCTTATCCTCTTGCGTCTGCCGAAACCTGCCCGATTGCTGCTTTCTTGGAGTTAACATTCAGCCAGGCTGGGATGAAATGCAGGGGATGGGTGGTCTCGGTTGGGCTCTGAGGCCAAAGTGGCGGGAGGGTCCCCAGGTCACAGCCAGGGATGTGCTACAGGTGCTGGTGAGCCACCTGTGCCACTGCTCCGTGCCTCATTTTCCCTGCCTGCACAGGAGGAGATCAGTCCTGGCCCTTTGCAGAGATGAGCATCCTTGGTCCCTGCCACTCCGAGGTGTGCCTGCGGGCTGGGAAAAGCCTGGTGATGCCAGGAGATGGCACCATCCTCCCAGCTGGGGCTGTCCAGCTCTGGGCGAGCCCCTGCTTGGGGTGTCCTGCTCCCTGCAGATGGGCAAGGGCTGGCACAGCTCCTGGCCTGGCATTTCTGCAGTAGGCGTTGGCCATCAGCACCCCAGCAAGCCCTCCGAGCTGCCCCTCGGGATGGCTGCCCATGCAAAACCTATGTGCACCCCGTAAAACCTCGTACCCCCCGTAAAATGTCGTGCACCCCGTAAAATCTCATCCTCCCCACTGAACTACACCTGGTCCTGCGCTGCTGCCCCAGGGACTTCTCTGAGCTTTGCAGGGTGAGGCCAGCGATTTCAGAGCAGCCCGAGCGAGCCGGTCACCCTCAGCCGTGTCAAGAACCTACTCTGGGAGCCCTTGGTTCCCTTTTCAGTGAAACAGGAATTAAAAAGCGCTGGGAAGCGGCGTTTTGCCTTCTGCCACACACCACGGCCGAGGGAGAGATTTTATTTCTGCTTTCTGGTGAGCAGCCCTGACCGGAGGTAGCTGGGCAGCCTGCCAGGTCCAATTCTTTCTTTTAATTTCTGGCATTCAGTATTTAACAGTGTTTTGGGGAACAAACGTGAGAGAAAAAGGAGAATAGTGAAAGCTGGATTAGATGGAAGGTGATCTTTGTGCAACTCAGCCTGGGTTGCCCAGCAAAGGAAAGCGTTGGATGCTCTTTGCTATTCCCCACCCCTGTCTCACTGTCCCGGCATTCCAGTGTCCTCTCCATGTTGGCATCGTGCAAAAGACCCACGTACCGGGGGAGCCCGGGAGGCAGAAGCCCCGTTCCAAGAGCATTTGGGCTTTACTGAGCTTGGATGTGACACGTGTCATCTCAACGTATCTCATCTAAGCACATCTTTGGTGCCTTACTCGGAAGGAACTACATTTTTAATAGGAGATTGTTGTTTCTGGGTGCATTAGTGGTGCAACAGGTGCCTGCAGGGCGCAGGGCGAACCTTCAAAAATCGCCGGCCAGAGTGTACGGTCAAGTAGGGATTTTTCCTCCTTTGTTTTATTTTTCTCCAGTTCTGTCTGTAGAGCTGCCTGCTCACCTCCCACCGGTACACGGTACATGGCACGCCTGCCTTCAGCCCCAGATCAAGAGGCCGTGCCACGCCATGCCGTACCCACCTTGACCTCGCTGCCGTCCCCGTCACGGGCAGCAACCGCTCCCAGCGCGGGCAGCCTGCCGGCACGCACCTGCAAAAAAAGCCGGAGCGTTTTTGCCGGGACCCGGCCTCCCCGGCGAAGGAGCTCACAGCCCCCCCAGGACCGCCAACCGTGCTGGGACGTCTCCCCGGCTTCCCGAGCCAGGCTGCAGATAGATTTTTCCGCTGGGCTCCTTGCAGGCGCTGGCTGGCAGCCTGCCGAGGAGTTTACCCGGCTGTTCAAAGGCTTTTCTTGTTCTGTGCCCGGGCTCCTGGAGAGCCCCGAAGAAGGGCTCCTTTCACAGCCGTGCCTTTCCTAGACAGAAATTGTCATTTTTCAAACACAGCTTCCCTTCTCTTGGCCTGGAGCCTTTTCGCCTCCCCGCGCCCTGACGTCAGGCCGCCTTTGTGATGCTCGGGGCGGCATTTTGTGCTCCCGTTTCTTTTCAGAGGTTTTAAATGACGGCCGGGCCAGGCAGCCGATGAGGGGCAACAAGGGCAGCCACCTTGTGCTTCCAAAAGAGCCCGTTGAGTTTGCACCTTCATCCGAGCAGGGCTGTCAGCCCTGGGTGACATCAAAGAGCCCCGCTGGATGTGGCGAACTTTGTTATCGAGTTTCTTGATGGGATGGGAGGAAAAAAAGAAATTTTTTTTTTAATATTTTTTTTCCTGGTTTGCAATACTACCTGGGCTTTTGAGGCTGCCTGCAAAGGAGTCTTGCAACGTGGTCATGCAAACCATGGTGTATGCCGGAGGGACCACGGCTCTGCGTCCCAGGAGAGCTCCAGACACTCCGGTGCATCCCCCGAGGGGATGAAGGGCTCCGGGTGCCTTTTCTACAACAGGGAAACGACGACGAGGAGCCATCGCAACCCTCGCGGGGTCTGTCCGGAGGGGAAGCTGGAGCAGGCATTGCAAAAGGCGTTTTCCTGGGGCAGCTCTTGTGAAACAAGGCAGGCGGGCGTGGATGCCGTCACCCGGCCTAGGTGCGACGTCACAGCTCAGGAAACCCTTGCAACACAACCCCAAAATAGGAACCATCCCCAGAAAACTAATTCCCTTCTCCCTGCCCGAATTCCCCTTCTTGCATCAGCTGTGGCGGTGCGTCCTCAGCTCCCAGGTCTGTCGTAACGCACGAAGGGCAGAGCCCGGATTGCGGCCGCGGCAGCGTGCATCGTCCCGGCTGCCATTGTCGGTGACTCTCAACTTTGCCCGCGCCGCTCCTCACACTCAAAATTTTCCAGGCTTGGCACGAGCCCAGCAGTAAAGTTTGTTTTGCAACCGAGCAAAATCAGCTCAGTGTTGTCAAGCTCGGCGGCCGCGTGAGCAAAGTACGGGTCTCCCCGGCTCTTCCCGATGAAATGTTTGCCTTTCATCTGGCTTCCCGCTGCTGCCTTGGCACAGAGCCGCGGGCAGGTCTGTGCAGGGTCCGTGTCCCCTGGCGAGGTCCCGTTGGTCGCAGGGCTCCTGTCCTCGTGGGGGTTACACTTGCTCCTTAAAATGGGTCTCGGAGGTCTCTCCATACAGGGACAGAGCAGGCTGGCACCGTGGCTCCTCGTCCCGTCCCCCTGCCTCATCCATGCAGAGGGACCCTCGTGGTGTCACCAGCCCATCCTTGTCGTGTCACCTTCTGCTTGAGTGTCCCCGGGCAGGTGGCACAGCCCTGTCATGGTCCCTGGCGGGGCACCGGTGGGGGGGATGGGGGGGACAACGGCAAACCTTCCCCCGGCCGGCAGACGGAGAAGGCGAAGGCGAAAGGAATGCCGAGGATGGCTGCTGCCAGCTCTCGTCCTGCCCGTCTGTCGGAGGGTTAGTGCAGTCTCTTCCCCACTCCATTACAAGCCAAATTCAGAGCATTTCAGTGTTTTACGGTCAAACGGGAAGCTGCAGGGTGTAAAGGCAGCGTGGCGGCGGCTGTGCGGTGACTGTTTGTCAGGCTCAGGTGCAAATCTAAGCCTTCCCCTCCCAGGGTTTGTCTCGCTTGGGAAACGCAGGTGTGAGATGCTGCAAGATCTCAGAGGATCTCCCAGCGCTTGGGAACATCCAATCCCTCCAGGGTCTCTCTCTCCTTCTTGGAGGAGTTATGGCAGCAGAGAACGCCTGGACCTGTTATACCTGTGTGCGATTTCCCTGGGCAGGTACAAATTCCTGCCGTTCCTGCCGGGCTGAGTCACGCGAGTCTCCTCTGGGCTCCCGAACCAGCCCCAGAGCTCCCAGCTTCTGCGATCCTTCACCTCCATCTCCACTTCCGAAGGTGGTGGGTGACTCATTCCCGTGGGAGGTAGGGTCACCTATCGCACTGGGGAGTCTCAGCCCCGGGCTGGAGGGGGGGGAACGCATTTGCTTTCCCACGTTCCTGGGGAAAAAAAACGTGTTTTCTTTGCACGCTCTGGTGCAGCCGAGCAATTGCGGGGGCTCCGGTTGTGCCGATGCTATCCCAAGCCTCCCGGCTCCAGGGAAGTGGGTCGGTGGTAGGGCCGGTTGTCGGCGGATGCCCGGGAGGTTGCTGCGTGGGGACACCAGGCTGCGGGCGCTGAGTCAGCGTTCCCGGTGGCGTTGGACGGGCGCGGGGCAGCGAGCCTGCCAGGCAGGCACAATGCAAATGATAGATAAACAAGCAAGAACAAGGACAAATACATCAAGCTCGGGCATGTGCCATGCATTGTGACCTGCCGCTGCGCCTTTTGTGACGGCCGGATTAATGGCCCGGAGACTGAGGGCCTCTGTTCGGCCACTGGCTGCTTTCCGGCCGGACTTGGGTGCTTTTTCCCGGCCGGACACCGAGGTCCCTTTGCCCCGCTCCAGTGGCTCGGGGAGAAAGGAAGGGCACGGGGCAGCTTCCCAGGCCTGAATACCTTGGCTGGATGTCTTGGATATCCTGCCTGGTGGGTCCCGCCTGCATTGCAAGGGTATCCCGAGCCTCCCAGCCCCTTCCCAGTGTGTCACTTGGGGGGGGCTGCCTCCCCCAAAAGCCACCCCAACACCCTCCTGTCCTTCCCAGCTCCGTGCATCCCCCTCTGCTGCTGCTGCTGGCTGTGGGGTCCCGCTGCAAAGCCCTCGAAGGGACCCCGAGGAGGAGGAAAACCGGAGCGCAGCCTCGGGATTTTTAAGGGCACGGCCAGACGTGGCGCCGCTCGCGTGC
>VYZV01022035.1:2968-18586 GCA_013401275.1 Pandion haliaetus | reverse complement strand
CTTCTCCTTTCACAACTCCGTCCCTCTTCCCATTTAAGCATGAAAGCTAGAAGAACTTCTTTTGTCATTCAACCATTTAGACTGACTCCCCAGTGGTTAAATTTCTTCATCATTTATATCAACTTTGAGCCTGAGCCAGAAATTCTAGTGGTGTAGGTGTCAATACTTCCATGCCCAGAGACAGGTATGTTACAACTAAAGATTGTTGGTGCAGATTTTGTCTTTCCATGTGCCAGAGCATCTAAAGTAACACACTAATGCATGCTTCCATATCAGAAAGTATGTTAGCCTTTGATGTACATCTTCCTTGGTACATGACTCATTAATTTAATAGCTCATAACACTCCATTATGCTAGTCCAGCTATGACATGTACTCTGGTAAGTTCTTATGAAAGGTTCTTATGAAACGTTTGCTTGAAAAAACCTGGCTGTATTTAAACATGAATTAGAAATAACATTCTGTGATCACTTTACATGTAAGAATTTTAGCGGTCATGAATTTGTATGTAGTTTTAGACATAAAGGAGATTATTTATTTATTCTAGAAACTGAAATCCTGAATACCATATTTTAACTTGGGACACTCATTTATTTCACTGTCCATTTGAGTCAATCTCTGTTATTACATATTTGTCCATGTGTATGTCAACGAATAATGATTTTCATTGAGAAAGAATAAATAGCGACCACACAAAATCAGTTCCAAAGAACTCAGTTCTCAGAGTCTTTTGAAACATTGTGCATCTATGCACTCTCAGAAAACTCAGAAGAAATGGTCTATGCAGTTGTTTTCTGAAGATTGAACTTGCACGGTCTCAATGAACACTCCAGGCTCTCTTGGAAACTCCTACACTTGCCTTACAGTGGTACTGCACGATGGCTGCAAGAGCAGCAGCTGCCTCACTGGCAGCTAAACAAAAACTACTACTGCAGTAGTTCAGTTTCCAGCAGTAGTTATTTTAGATTCATAGGTTTAACAGAGTTAGCAAAAAAAAAAAGCTGTGCCTCCTATCATGCTGAAAGATAAGTGATTTGGTGTCTAGTAAAGGAAGTGTTTATCATGCATGTAGGACTCTCAGAAGAACAAATTGTACTGTTTTTTTTCTCTACCAAGAACAACAAAAGAAATACATTTTCTAAAGGAAATTGCTAGTGCTTTTACGCTATTGATTTTTCTAGCTTTTTCTGGAAACCTCTGACATACTAAGCTAAACGTTTATTTTTATTCTATAATGTATTAAAAATATTGTCATAGAAACAAACTGTAGGAGTAAGTTGCTTAAACACTGCATGGTAAGGATGAATTAACATGTTTTGAATGCAGGAGACCAAGGTTCATTCAAATCTCTCTGGATGATGCAAGTCATCCACAAAAGGACACAAACGAAACATTACTTCTTTTTCTGGGACATGTGTCTGGCAAACATTACCCTTCTAAAAGCTTCAGGGACATTACTTTAGCCATTTCTCATTGACACATCTTTTCTCTTTGATGTTTTTGAAATGCTTATAGCAGATTAAAATGGTCATTCCTTCATCAGATGTCCTTGGGAGTGAGTGTAGGTAAAAGAAACCTTTGTGTATAGAAGACTCCTACTGAGTAATAAATCTCATGCCTGAAAGTGTGGTTCTTCTGAAGAATCCTCCTAGTGATTCACAAATCTCTTCAGAAAGGTGTTGATGTGAAGGGTGAGCAGACATATGTGGCTTTATTTAGGGTGCATTCTACCCTATGTCTAAAAACATTTAAACCAGCCGTGTCCTCTTACATGCTTAAGAACACAGGATTTATCTTTGTGGGTTTCTATAATGGCATTGTGGTCTACACCTCCTTATCTTGACACATAGAATTGTCGTCAGTCATGAATGGTTAGCATCAGGCTGTTTAGGCAGTTGGAGACATTTTCATCAAAAAATAAAATTAATATATTTAGTGGGTAAGATTCCTTACAGAGCTTATGCTTCTTAGAATAAGATGTCCCAGCAGCCAGGAATGAAGTGACAGATGGAAGTGCAGATCTCCTCACACTGATCAGGTTCCATTGTATTCATACCACCAAATTAGCAGGAACAGCATAGATGGATGATTGATTTTGTCACCTTCATGGCTTCTGCCACTTCTCTTCTACATACCTGATAATAGTTCATACAAAGGTGGTCCATGCCACCAAAAATGAACCTTAATCATACCCTTTGAGATCCCAAACCATCTCTTCTCACTACCAGAAAGTACAAGTAAACAACAGTGATCTCTGTGCAATACTGATTCTGATAAGAGACCAACCAGTTGAAAGTCATGCCTTAAAGCTCATGATAGTAGTTATTGAAGAGATACAATTAACATGCTGGTTGAACAAAAAGGCAGACAGGCTGTACATATCTTTAATTCCAGCTTGCACAGCTGGAAGGAAACAATATGGTGCCAGTACCATTTTCTGCACAGCTACCAATGGCAGGCCTTCAGCCGTGTAGCGTTCCTCATGAACCCTATAGGTCTGCTGTTCTTTTCTGGCAGTTTAATATGTCCTATCACTGTATAACACTGTTAATAATGGTTGTATGGAATTTTCTCTCATCTCCGATAATCCCTAAAAGTTCTCTAAACTCTACAATGAATAAAGGACTCAATCCTATAAAGTGCTGAATTTTCTTAAACATTAATTGTTCCAGTTACATTTAAATATTTTTGAGAGAAGAAAATTGGCCAGAAGCACTAGTTGGACAAGTAGTCTATTGAGTTCTTGACATTGTTCCACATAATCAGACATCAGTGTGGAAAGACTCCAAGCTTTTTTCTGCTGTTTATGTTATTTCAGTGGTACTTCCTCTGATTTACCGAAGGAATGTTTTGTTTCTGTTAATGTTTATGATTGACTTCATGACCTAAGCAGTACAGAGAATGTATTGAAATGTATTCTCATTGTTTGTGGGTGTTGATTCAAATTATGTCATCCATAAAAATAAACAATTTTGCATGTGTGCCAGAAATCAATTTTTTATCACTGCAATTCAGAAAGTTGTCTTTCAGTTTAAGATCATTAGAAACCAAATCAATGCAGAAATTCACATTTATCAAAGTTCAGTAAGCTGAATTAAAAATTCTTATCTTTATCATTGAAATGCATCTGCTTGCCAATGAGAATTTTAAAAAATATTCTTTATTTTATTCTTTATTATTATTTTTGGACACTCCTGGAAAACTCTAGTGTATGAATCGTTCTGTGGCCCTGATTCACTGCTAGTGCAGGTTGTTTGGTTTACAGAAGATTATTACAGACACAATATGCTTGATACTTTTAGGAAAAAAGTTACTGATGGTTACTGTTGCACAAACGTTATACACAAAAACTTCAGTCAGTTTTATATATCCATGTACAGTGTACATATTTTAATAATATAAACAATTTTTTTCCAACTCTTCATTTCCCTAAAAAAGGGGATATTTGTTTGAAAGAAATCAGATTAATATACCTAGTAAAACAAATGGATCCTTTACTTATGTTCAGGGTAGAAATGGGAAAGCTTCTCTTACACATAAATGCTCATGCTTGATAACTCAGTCAGTTTGGGAGAGACTTCTTTTTACGCTAATACAGATAGACCTGTCTGTCTTGATGGTCTCACTCTAAGTACAAACTACAGAATTAATGCTATTTGACAGCCTGCATGTAAGATCCATATTTTTTAGTTTTCACAATTTTTTTAACAAGAAAATAGGAGAGGAGAATGGGAAGTCCCATCACTGATATGCTTGAATAATATAGAGCAAAATAAGGTTCTAGAAGTGTAAAAATAACTATCTTCACCACTAAATAATTAGTATTTTGTTAAGGGATCTGTACTTTTGATTACATTTATAAACCTTAACTTTTCTCATAGCTGGTTGTTTGTGTTAATATCACTTTACACACTCAAGAAAGATACTCAACTGAAGATGACTGTCAAACAAAGATGAGGAAAAGGGAAATAATTTTCATAGAATCATGGAATCATAGAATGGTTTGTGTTGGAGAGGATCTTAAAAATCATCTACTTCCAACCCCCCTGCCATGGGCAGGGACATCTTCCACTAGATCAGGTTGCTCAGAGCACCATCCAGCCTGGCCTTGAACAGCGGCATCCTGTAGGAGAGGGCATCCACAACTTCTCTGGGCAACCTGTTCCTGTGCCTCACCACCCTCACAGTAAAGAACTTCTTCCTTACATCTAATCTAAATCTACCCTCTTTCAGTTTAAAGCCATTACCCCTTGTCTTATCACTACATGCCCTTGTAAAATGTCCCTCTCCAGCTTTCTTGTAGGCGCCCTTTAGGTACTGGAAGGCTGCTATAAAGTCTCCCCGGAGCCTTCTCTTCTCCAGGCTGAACAACCCCAACTCTCTCAGCCTGTCTTCATAGGAGAGGTGCTCCAGCCCTCTGATCATCTTCATGGCCCTCCTCTGGACTCACTCCAACAGGTCCATGTCCTTCTGATGTTGGAGGCCACAGAGTGAATGCAGTACTCCAGGTGGAGTCTCATGAGAGCACAGTAGGGGAGGAGAATCACTTCCCTTGACTTCCTGGTCATGCTTCTTTTGATGCAGCCCAGGATACAGTTGGCTTTCTGGGCTGCAAGCATACATGGCCAGGTGATGTAGAGCTTCTCATTAACCAACACCCTCAAGTCCTTCTTCTCAGGGCTGCTCTCAATCAGTTCTCTGCCCAGCCTGTATTTGTGCTTGGGATTGCCCCAACCCATGTGCAGGATGTTGCACTTGGCCTTGTTGAACTTCATGAGGTTCACACGGGCCCACCTCTCAAGCCTGTCAAGGTCTCTCTGGGTGGCATCCCTTCCCTCCAGCGTGTGGACCATACCACACAGCTTGGTGTCATCAGCACACTTGCTGAGGGTGCACTCAATCCCACTATCTATGTTGCCAACAAAGGTGTTAAATAGTCCCAATACCAACCCCTGAGGAAAGCCACTTGTCACTGGTATCCACCTGGACATCGAGCCGTTGACCGCAACTCTTTGAGTGTGACCATCCAGCCAATTCCTTATCCACCGAGTGGTCCATCCATCAAATCCATGTCTCTCCAATTTAGAGACAAGGATATCATATAGGACAGTGTCAAATGCTTTGCACAAGTCCAGGTAGATTATGTCTATTGCTCTTCCCTTATCCACCAATGCTGTAACCCCGTTGTAGAAGGCCACCAAATTTGTCAGGCACTATTTGCCCTGAGTGAAGCCGTGTTGGCTGTCATGAATCACCTCCTTATTTTCCAGGTGCCCTAGCAGAGTTTCCAGGAGGATCTGCTCCATCTTGCCTGGCACAGAAGTGAGAGTGACTGACCTGTAGTTCCCCAGGTCTTCCTTTTTCCCTTTTTAAAAATGGCAGTTATGTTTCCCCTTTTCCAGTCAGTGGGAATTGCCCTGGACTGTCACAGCTTCTCAAATATGATGGATAGTGGCTTAGCCACTTCATCTTCCAGTTCCCTCAGGACCCACAGATGTATCTCATCAGGTTCCACAGACTTGTGCATCTTCAGGTTCCTTAGATGGTCTTGAATGTGATCTTCCCCTACCATGGGTGGTTCTTCATTCTCCCAGTCCCTGCCTTTGCCTTCTGTGACTTGGGCAGTGTGGCTGGAGCAATTGCTGGTGAAGACTGAGGCAAAAAAGCTGTTGAGTACCTCAGCTTTCTCCATATCCTGGGTAACCAGGTCTCCAGTTTCCTTCCAGAGAGGGCCTACATTTTCCCTAGTCTTCCTTTTATCACCGACATCCCTGTAGAAGCTTTTCTTGTTGCCCTTGATGTCTCTGGCCAGATTTAACTCTATCAGGGCTTTAGCTTTCCTAACCTGATCCCTGGCTGCTCGGACAATTTCTCTGTATTCGTCCCAGGCTGCCTGTCCTTGCTTCCACCCTCTGTAGGCTTCTTTTTTGTTTTTTAGTTTGTCCAGGAGCTTCTTGTTCATCCATGCAGGCCTCCTGGTGTTTTTGCCTGACTTCCTCTTTGTTGGGATGCATGGCTCCTGAGCTTGGAGGAGGTTTGAGATTCAGTTTAAGATTCTTCTGCTATTACCTAAAGAAATAATTTCTTTAGACAATTTATTTCCATCTTCTAATCAGTCTATCTATATCATATGGCCAATTTTTTAAATGTGTATCAAGGAAAACAAGTCCTTGGGAGAGAACTGCAAAAGTACAGTAACAGTTTTGGGCATATGCAGTGGATAAAAGGAGAGAGATGTTGAAACATGAAAGTCCTTGAAGACAAGAAAGCTTTTAGCCTAATACAACATAATATGGCAGCCTGCAGAGGTATTAAAATTAGTGAGTGTCGTGGTTTTCGTTTCAGCCCAGCCAGTAACAAAGCACCACGCAGCCGCTCGCTCACTCCCCACTCCCACACCTTGCCACAGTGGGCTGAGGAGGAAATATAAAGGCAGGCTCATGGGTCGAGATAAGGACTGGGAGGGATCACGCCCCACTTATGGTCACGGGCAAAAGTCAGGCTCAACTTGGGGAAGAAACAAAATCAATTTAATTTACTACAACTCAAATCAAAACAAGGATATTAGGAAGTAAAACCCAATCACAGAACACCTTCCCCTCACCCCTCCCTCCTTCCCGGCTCAGCTCCATTCCCAGTTCTCTCTCCCTTCTCCCCCCGGCGGCACAGGGGAACAGGGGATGGGAGTTGGGTCAGCTCGCCATACATTGTCTCTGCCGCTCCTTCCTCCTCAGGGGGAGGACTCCTGACTCATCCCCTGCTCCACCGTGGGGTCCCTCCCACGGGAGACAGTCCTTCACCAACTTCTCCAACGTGGGTCCTTTCTGCAGGCTGCAGTTCCTCACAAACTTCCCTGGCATGGGTCCTTCCCACAGGCTTCAGTTCTTCCCGAACTTCCCTGGTGTGGGTCCTTTCTGTGGGCTTCAGTCCTTCAGTCACACACGGCTCCAGCACAGGCTTTCCCATGGAGTCACGGCCATCTTCGGGAGCCTCCACTCCACTGTTCACCCCCACGGGCAGCAGGGAGACAGCCTGCCGTCTCACCACGGGCTGCAGGACCATCAGCCCCCTCAGACGCTCCTTTTCCCCCTCCTTCTTCACTGACCTCTGTATCTGCAGAGGAGTTCCTCTCACATTCCAATTCCCCCACTCCCTGCCGGTTCCCCTTCTTAAATATGTTCTCCCAGAGGTGCTACCACCATCACTGACTGGGTCAGCCTGGGCCAGAGGCGAGTCCGACTTGGAGCCAGGGGAGCTTCCAGCAGCTTCTCACAGGAGCCACCTCTGCAGCCCCCTCCCCCGCTACCAAAAAAAAACCCGCACCACAAAACCCCATAGCAGTGAGGTAGCAAAGTGAAATGTTTAACATCAATGTTCTCTATTTATGCATGAGACAAGTATGGATGTGAAGAAGGTCAGAAAGAAGAAATTGTTTAAGATAAATAACAAATCAGAATTAAGAAATTAGATTTTCAAAATGTATAGACAATATGTAGGTAATGGTAGAATTATGATGACAACTGTGGCTGGATCAAATAGAAAGACAGCAAACTTCTGTAAATGCACTGTCCTAACTTCAGGTGTATGCCAATGCAAAGTGTATTAAAACCAACAACAATAACAGTATCAGAAAGACAAAGTGAAATTATGACTTGTCAATCCTCAGTTCTAGAAAAGCTTTGAAACACAAAATTTCAAAGGAAATTTTATTTTTTATTTCACGGCAACAATTTCTTTTAGCAATATTTTCACATATAAATATATTCATCCTTGTATAAGACTTAGTGATTTACAATTTTGTTTTCAAAGATCATAACAACACTGTGTTGTGGTTTAACCCCAGCTGGTAACTAAGCACCACACCGCCGCTCACTCACTCCCCCCCACCCAGTGGGATGGGGGAGAGAATTGGAAAAAAAAGTAAAACTCATGGGTTGAGACAACAGCAGTTTAATAGAACAGAAAGGAAGAAACTAATAATGATAATAATAACAATAATAACGTAACATTAATGGTAAAAGGATTGGAATATACAAAACAAGTGATGCACAATGCAATTGCTTACCACTAACTGACCTATGCCCAGTTAGTTCCCGAGCAGCGATACCCCCAGGCCAATTCCCCTCAGTTTATATCCTAGGCATGACATCACATGGTATGGAATACCCCTTTGGCCACTTTGGGTCAGCTGCCCTGGCTGTGTCCCCTCCCAGCTTCTTGTGCCCCTCCAGCCTTCTTGCTGGCTGGGCATCAGAAGCTGAAAAGTCCTTGACTTTTAGTATAAACACTAAGTAACTACTGAAAACATCAGTGTGTTATCAACATTCTTCTTGTAGTGAATCCAAGACATAACACTATACCAGCTACTAGAAAGAAAATTAACTCTATCCCAGCCAAAACCAGGACACACTGTTAGAATTACAACATAATATAGACTACAAAAAAGAATCCTTCTGTCATCTGTCTTCTTCCATTAAATGGTATTTATGTAACATTAAGATGTAGTGATGTTGTAGGTGCAGTTTTCAGTCTAAATTAAGAACTGGGGCTTATTCTTTGATTATTTTTTTTTCCCCTGAGCACAAATAAAACCTACTGCAAATAAATCATAGGTTTTCTCCTGAGCACCACAAAATCCTAAAGTATGTTGCCTTTTCACAATTGTGAGCATACTCTTAAACTTGACAGAAGAGATAATTGCATCTTTGTTCTATTCACTGTAGTGCTTTACTTCATAAATAGCAAAATATATGTAAATTCTGTTTTTTACTGTCACAAAGTGCATAGATTTATCATGAAAACAACAGATTTCTGAATGTTATTTGAGTTGCACTTTGAGTAACAGCTATGTACTTACTATCTATATTATTTTACTGTTGCCTTCATCTGACTGATTCCTCCAGGCACAACCCCAACATAAATATTAACTGTTATTACTGTACATAAGTGATAAAGTGATAGTGATGAGCAGTAATAGATGTATACAGCCTGGAGGAACTGTAGAGGTTTCAGCAACCTCTACGTGGAGGTCTCCAGAGTTTGATGCTGAAATGCAACCATCTCAATGGTGAAAGTCAGCAGCTGTTTAAATGTGAAAACAATTTAAATAGGAATTGAAGATTTTTATATGCAACTGAAAGAATAGGTGGAACTACAGGCCAATCAATGGTACTATTCTTCTGTTCTAGCAAAAAAATGTTAACTCTTGGGTTTTATTGCCAATGTACTTCTCCCTTGTAGACATAAAAGGAAAAAGGCCCTTGGCAATAATTAAGTATCTTCATATCAGTTTGACCCAGAGACAGGACAGTATTTTTAAATAGTTGTGTCTCTCTTCTTAAATTGCATTTTATATATACTGTCTCACAATAAAAATTAGAAATATTTCATTACTTAATAATTTGGCTTTTACACATATTTGGGTAAGAAGGCGGTTTTTTTGTTTGTTGCTATTGCTTTTTGAAAAAGACTTTAAGAAATGTCAGTCTGAATTCCCTCTGAAATTGTTTTCATTTTGTGGCTTACACAAGCAGGAGGAAAACAGGAAGCTTTAGTTGTATAGATAAAACTGCAAAAAGATTAACATGTTTAGATTCCTTTTAACCAAAAAAGTAATATTGATTTCAAAATTTTAATTTCAACAGGTCTGGCTGTGGGCAGTAGTTTGGCAGTGGAACAAAGTTACCGACTGCATCAGTAACAATACCATCTTGTAGAACACTAAGAGCAAGATCAGGAAATGGAAAATACATATAGAAAATAATGAAGTGCTATTAGGTGGTGTATGAGCAGTGTTACTTTTTGGAGCTTCTTTTTTTAATAATTGCAAAGGAGCATTTTGAAGGACAATCCAACTTGTGTAAAAAGTGTTAATTAGTTTTTAAGTTAGACTCCACAGCCACATATCTTTTGTTCATGTATTTTAAAGGAATAACTACAAACCCCCCCCACAGTTTAAATATGGCCAGCCTGTCTTTTGGTGAGATTCACATAAGTGGTAATGCATAAAAAACCCAGGAGAAATCCTAACCCTATTGATGAAAACGTTTCCACTGGGTTCAACAGTGTCAGGATTTCATCCCTGGTACTTGCAATATGGTGATTAACAGTTCTTTTCTCGGTGATACCTGGGTAGATGTGCTCTTAGTCTGTTTTTCAGCCATAATTCTGTCTAGTCCATTACTCAGAATGATATGGAAACACAACAACTTGCGAGTTACTCAGGGTATAATTAAACACAGGAAGAAGGGAGGAACTGTTATAACGTCTTCTCTGAGTAGTCAATATAGCTTGCAAACTTGAATTCGTCTCAGCGTCTTGGAGAAAATGTTGATACATGGTGTTCATTCTGAAATTCTTTGTAGATATAAGCATGCTTCAGATAAGGACTTGACAGTTCAGAAATTATTTCTTTTGGTTTGCATTTTAAAGCTTCCAAAGTCCAGACTTGCCATGTTACTTAAAGAAGAACAAGGCTGAATGAGATAATCCAATGCTAAAAAATACTACCTGCCTCCATCCTGTATCAGAATCAGACAGGCTTTTCCTCACAACTTCTACATAGAGCAGGGTAACATGGGCAAACAGATTTCCTTTATCTTCAGGAAAATTTGAACCTGGAAAGCAACACCAAGCAAATTCTAATGTGCAACTTCTCAGGTTCAACAACACCTACCATGAATTATTAGAATTACTTTACTTGTAATACTAGTGTACATGGCGCAAACTTGACATCTTAGCTGTTGTGCTAAGGAATACAGGTTAACCTGATGTAAGGGTAGTGTTTTAACCTGGGAGGTTATTTCAGATTATTCAGCCATAACTGAAAAAGCAATTTAACCTTCATTATGTTCTTGTTAGGAAAGCATCTACTGAAAAACATTGGACACAGTAATTGCTAAATCAGCTCAGACTTGGAGCCTGTTCAGTCCAAGAAGCTATTTGCAGTGTTTTATCATTCACATGAAAGAAGAAGAACTTTATGCAGCTGGAGGACTTAAGATCTCATACAGAAGCTGTTTTAAACCCTGAAGAATTGCTTTAAATGCTGCTCTTTTTTTTTTTTTTCTTTTTTTTCAAGTAACAACTATACAGCCATATATATTTTTATACACACACATCTATATAAATATATATATACAATTTTCTTATTGTATGTACAAATGTGGTCTCCTTTTTTAATCCAAAGGTTTCTTCTGGTAGTGATTTCCCTGGCCTAGCTGTAGAGATATCAGTGAAAAGTACTGGTTTTGCTGAATGGTCTCATTCACCAAATTACATTGTTTTTCCATCTCTGCCTCGATTTACTTACAAGATGAACAACTCTAGTTTGAAACCCATTGTCAGGGAGCAGTAAGGGACATGGAGCAATGGGTGACGCCGAGGCGGGCCATGCCCTTACCCACGGACTCTGTCCCAAAGTGTCTGCATGCAGTGGGGCCCATCAACAGACCCCAGCACTGCAAGGGGATAAACCAGGTCCAGGGTCCAACTGGGGCTCCAGTCAGGAGCGAAAAGAGAAGCAGGACCACTGCGAGGGTCTGAGGAGTCCACTCAGGAGACAGAGCCGAAGGCAGGCCAGGAGTGGGTGCAGGCCCGAGCTCCAGTGGGCCCCTGCCAGGCTCCACGACAGGGCCAAAGGGGAGAGGCCCTGCTGTGGCCTCCTGGTGCACTCCAGGACCTGACCGACAGCTGCCCGTTTGCTTCCTGTGAAAAGTTGGGCAGTGTTAAGGAAGGTAAGACATTCAAATGCTTGACATGTTAGGAAAAAAATCAGCTTTTACATTTCACTGACACACAGCCCATCTGATCTTTGGTATAGGTAGGTAGACGCTAAACAGAAACCAGTTGAAGTATCCAGTTGTCACATACTTGTAATATTTTTTAAGTAAAAGAATAAGCAAATAATCCTTCCTTTGGGTACCTCCAGTACGCAAAACTGCTCATCTGTTTCACTTACTTTGAAATTTTTGAGGCTTAGTAATAATAATTTTTACAAGTAATTAAAGTATAATACTTTGGCAATTTCATTTCTAATACCAATTGGTCATCTTATGAGTAACTGATTCAGGAATGTCAATATATAACTTTTCTGTATTGTTATCTGATTATTTGGTCATAATTCAATACAGGATAAGGTCTTCTAAATTTAGATTAAACTATAGGAAACATTGACAGTGAGTACCAGACGGATATGCTTATAAAATTTTGCTGCTATCCTTTAAAATGGAGACCATACTTTATACGAAGGTTCCATTCATAAATATTAATGGAAGAGGAAATATGATTAATCTAAATGATGTAATTAAAATAATTGTAAATGCTTGTCAAATCCAACTAAATAAAATGTTTCTAACTTTTGTTTATTATCACATAAAATATATTTATTGATATCATTTTAATCATCTATGTTGTATACCATTCACATATGTAACATAGTAATGATAACTTTCAATATGAATGAATGACCTTCACTTTGTATCTGGCAATTTCCTTCTCTGTTTTGCTCCTTCTCTATCTTTTTCTCTTCCCCCCCACCCCCAACTCCCCTGGTATTTATCAGTGATGATCTGGGTTTCTTTCAAACTGGTGGTCCTATACTTTTATGAAACGAGGACATATTCTCAGAGATGCCAGGGCACACTGCAGAAATTACTTGTGGTAGAGGTTGCTCACAGCTGCCCTGCAGTATGTTGCAACGCTGCAGCATGATGAGGGACTCCACTATGTATCTTCTCATAAAGAAGGGACCCCATTCTGACTATAGACAGAAGTTTGTGACTTCTGACTACTACTCAATTACTCTTAAGTTGTAAATGGAAATATGTGAGAAGTTAGTCCCATCTTTAAAGGCCCCTTCCAACCCAAACCATTCTATGATTCTATGATCTTCTGGTGAGAGGAACACACATACAAATGTACAAATTCTACTAAAAGATGCTTTCTGATGGGGATATATCAATACAGTGTGTTGTGGTATAATGAAAAATTCTGAAGCTAACTGTAAACAAACTCTCTTTAGAGTGAAATGTATCCTGGTCACAGTCACACAAAGGGCTAATCACCTGACTGAGGGACAATTTCTTGAGAACTTGATTACTGACTTCTGGGGTACTTCCAACAGCACAGAATTACAAGTCTGAGTAGTGCCACAGGACATTTCCCAGGTAATTGAAGAATGGGGATAAAACAGAACATGGCCTGGGCCTTCCTTTTACATTCTGAAATCAAGATTTCATGCAAAGAATGAATAACAGGTTGATCCCAGAAAAAAAAATACAGCCCTATGAAACTGGTTCTCTGCTATCAACTGTCAGCTCTTTCTTCGCTGGTTTGTTGCTTGTTGTCTGATCAGTGACATAATTCAGAAGAGAGTTTATGACTTATTGACTGTCTTTAGAGAAGTCAGATAGGAGATAAAACCTCTATTCTTCATGGCTAGGAAAAAGCTTCCATTTTCTTGTTAATGCAGAGAAATGCTGTGGAAGGACCCAATAAGATTCATCTTACCTAAGTTTGGCCTTCACAAAATGTCAGAAATGCAAATACGTCTTCGTTAAGCTAAGTCCAGACATCTCAGTAAACTCTTTATATTAGTCCCTGGCACAGAGCATTCAGTGACTCAGCTGCAGCAACGCTATAGTTAAAAGAACCAAACAATTCTCCACTGTAAATTTGGGCCTGGCTGCCTTAAGTATCCAGCTGTTAAATGAAGTTTACATTAATAAAATGTTTGTCCCTACCCAAGGGCTTTCTGAGTACCCTTTATAAAGAACTCCGGAAAAATGAAGAGTAGATTTGTTCCTAGCAGGCAGGAAGGAAGTTGTCAGGCGGAAAGAGGATATGGACCTGTTTGCATGCAAGGGTCAGTATTTGGTTGCTGGATATTTCCTGTGTGTCCACACGACAAGAAAACCCTTAGTTTCCTGCACTGGACAAATAGCAGGAAAGGGTGTGAGAGTTATTGAATGACATTATCATCTTATAGCCTCATCGGTGAGGAAGGCTGCTTATCAAAACCGATAGCAGAGAACTGAATTTCTGGACCAGACATAAGCAGCTGAAATTGTTAAGGGGTTCTTATTTCATTTCTTTAACTCAATTTAGTTAGCTTGCTGTGCCATTCTTTTCTACAATTTCATTAGTTTCTGCCAGGTTTTTATTCATCAAATGGCTTAAACTGGGTATGGAAAATACTACAGAATCAAACCTCAATGATTGTGTTCCAAGCAGGGATGTGAAAGACTTCAAAATGCAAATTTTTTAAGAAACAGCCTCTTTGAGACTCTTTCTGTTGTTGTTGCTTGGGTTTTTTTTAAACTAAAACTATTAAAACATTGAAGACTGGCAGGAATCTACCCCATTTGCTTGTTTGTGTTGAAAAGATGAGCATACTGCTCACCAACCATTAAACAAAACAGCTTCAGAATATGAACCTGATCCTGGAAATATTCAATCCCATGTTAAATACTTACAAACTCGACTCATTCCACCCAGGCCAGAGAGGTTATTTGTGCTAGTCAAAATTTTCCTGTGCTTGCAGGAAACAACATATGATTAAACTTGCAAGTCAAGTGCTTAAACTGTCCCTCAATATTAATTTAATTGTGAAAATGATTTTTTACAAAATTTGGTTCACAGACCTTCTGTTTACCCTTCTATTGACAAAACACATTCAACTGTAAAATGCAAAGACTTGGAATTGAACAGAATTGGCTCCTAATGCAAATCATCACAGAAGAGACCCAAAGCAGTCCAGGTCTGCTATTTTTTTTCAGACTTTCTAAACTCATCATGTATGAATGGTGGGAATATGTATGTAACATGAAGCTATAAATCTGATTTGAATTATTGCATGCAAAAGACAGTGTAAGCTAATACCTATTTTATAGCATTTAAGTAAAAAATCAATATGACTCTTAATAGAACACAGACACAACATTTCCTTGTGGCATTGGGGAGTCATTTGTATTTACTGAATGCTAAATTACAGATTCTGGATGGTGCTGGCTGTGGAACATAACACAATGTACTCCATAAATGCGTTTTTTCACACACACATGTACACATATATGCGTATTTATTGCATTAATCTACATAATGGCAAAGAGACTTCAGAAAGTTGCAGGAGGGGTCATTCATTTACAGCAGATGAGGCAAGGCAGGAACATGATGAATTGGTTTGTAGGCCCTGAACTGCAGGGACATAAATAAAGTATCCTCTGGGCTACACTGGGGATCTAGTTCAAAAGAAGAAAAAAAAAAAAAGAGAAAAGGATGATGGAACAAAATGTATTCCTTTCTTTGCTGTTTGGTGCAGTGTTTTCTCCGACACATACCATTTAACTGAGAAATGTTCCTGCGCAATCATAACTTTTAATGTGTACAGTATGATAAACACTGCATTTGTGCCACTTCATCACTTCCACTACTACTGCAACAATAAACAAGTTTTCTTCAGTTATTTTATATTAACTAATCTGACGTCACATATACTTTATAGTTACATATGTGGCCAGTATCATTTATATTCTTAGGCAGTCTTAAATATTGATAACATGATATGTGTATTGATAACATGATATGTGATGGAATTATTTCACAGGGTAATATTAAAAAG
>VYZV01022034.1:34120-100675 GCA_013401275.1 Pandion haliaetus | reverse complement strand
TTATGAAACAAGTCCAGGCGTGCTTTGGAAAATACTCTTTTCGTGGTCTTTCTGATACTCCTCTTGTGCTTTCTGCAGTTTTTTACCTCTCAGTTTCCACTTGTGAAAACAGTAGGTTACTAGGGATGTCATTATCAAAGAGAAAATAATAATCAGCACTATTATCAGTGCAATAGTGGATGAGAGGGACCCCTCTAGCTGCTTAGTTTCAGTGTCTGTTGTGTTTAGTTTAGCAAAGTTTTCATAGTCTGTTGAGGCCAGAAGTGTAGGTACAGGAACTTCTTTGAACTTGGGCCTCATTGAGATTCAGTAGTTGTTCTCACTCAGTCAAAATTTCTGAAGAAGCAAGAACTATGCTTCCTTTGTCACCTGTGTCATTCGTAAGACCGTTTTCTCCTTGGGTTCTCCAGGCATAGATGAGGCTCAGAAGCTTTGTTTGTTTATGAAGCCAGGGAGCGTAGGAATAATAGTGTGTGTCACAAAGTTTACAGCACAGGTCATCTGTATCCGAAGTTGTGCAAGTCAGAAATGTGTGTGCACTGTTGTCTGTATCAAGGGGCGGGGGAAAGTTGCTTAGCTGAATGCCAGTTTGTGGGTCTTTGTTTTCTTGGAGAGATAACTGGAGAAAATCGAATCAATTTTCCAGTAACATTATGGTGGCAGGGCTTATCCTCAAGCTTAAAAGAAAAACAAGCACTGCAACAAGTGTAGTTTATATCTTATGAATTTGTTCAGTGAGAGGTTTTTTTTTTCTTCCCCCAAATATTCCCAAAAGAGAGTGAAATCAAAGGCATATTTTTTTACTGAGGGGCAGGTTTGGTTTTGCTAATATCATAGGCATTAACAAAATCAGCTACAAAACAGAAGCTCTCATGTTAACGAAGGGTTTTTATTTTCCCCTCTTCCTTGGTATTTGCTCAGACGTGGCTTGTCTGGAGAGGATTTTGATTTGGGGTTTTTGTCCTCGTTATAGTGGAGTTTAGAAGATGTCCTCACTGACTGCAAATCTGGAATCTGGAAAAATGACACAGGATTATTTGAGAGGTGAGCTCCCCTTAATGCAGTGAGCTGTAATCTAGAATTTAAAAGCCTTACTCTTTCATAATTCTGATAGAATTTCAAATACATTTAAGTCATTTGGCTTTGGTACATGCTGTGTGTGACAAATCCTAAAAAATTGACTCAGCATTTCTGAAGTTAAGAGCTGATCTGGAGAAGGTGAAGAGCTGGTCTGCCCTCCCCCTTCCCTCTCCTGTTCCAAATCCCATTTTAGAGTTAAATCTGATGAGGAACAAGGCTGGTCTGCTCTTACTGATTCCTACTTCTACTCAGGGCAGTAGGATTTGGCCCCGGGATATTTTACTTTGAGGAGCTATAAGCACTTTCAGAGCTATTTATTTCAAATAACAGATTGCTCTAAACCCCCTCCACCCTACTCCCAAATGCTTTGTGGCCAAAATTAGGTTTCAGAAATCTTGCAGCATAACCATTTGTTCAGAGATGCTCTGTTTGATAAGATGCATTTGTAATTCATCCTCTTCATAGAAATCTGTGGTTCATCCCACTCAGGCTAGCAGAGAACTGAGGGTTTCTCTTACTAATTAACAGCACATTCTTGTTTGTAATAGAGACTGTTTACTATAGATTAGCATTCTGTGGATGTTAAAAGATGTAAATGAGCAGTTCTTGCCAGTTTGGAACAATATGTTCATATAGTCAAAAATAAATGTTGATTTTAAAGTTTAAAAGCCAAATTTTACTGTAGTTTAGGGCAAAAAACCATGTGTTTGTAAAGCTGACTGAAAGTTCATTTCACATAAGGGAACAAGTGCAACATACCACATCTTTGATGAATGTCTACATGTTACACTACTGGCAAGTCGTATATCAGGACGTTATGACAGTATACTGTTTTATGCTACTTGGCTATGTATTCAACATCTTTCTCAAGTAGCCTAAAGAAAGAAACTGTAATAAAAGAACTTAAGAAACTGAGAAATGCCCTTCTGATTTATGGAATAGCTAAGTGTCCACCACCCGCATGAAAGTCCAGGAGGGTGGAATGTCTCAGCACTAATGAAAATAAGATCTTGTCATACTTGCCTGAACCTGTATCTCATCTCATCTGTATCCACAGCTATCAGATTCCTATGGGGAATATAAAATATATAAGATAAAAAATCATTAGGCATCTGGTACTGTACGATACTGTTCCAAGAAGGTGAGTGGATGTTATTTGTAACTCCATTTCACCATCTGTTCATGTATGCGTATTTTCAAAAACAAAACGGGAATCCTTTTAAAATCTTAAGTCTGCAAAGTACTGCTTGTGCTGCAGCTGCATTTTGGGAGGAGACTGCTTTTATGGACAAATCCCTTCAAAACAATTGTCTGAAGATTCTGTCTGTGGCTCTGCTCTGCTGCAGACTCTTGAGTGACTTACGACCAAACCACTAGGTGTCTGTGGGTAATACGGCAATGCTAGCACCACTTTCTAGTCTGCCTTGCTTTTACGCTTCTTGAGGGCAAAGAATGCTTCTTCCTGTTGCTTGTGGTTGAATTGGTGAACCAGGTTGGCAAGCAAAGGGTGCAGGGCTCTTCAAGAAGGGTGAGGAGGAGGATCTGGGGAAGTACAGGCTGGTAAGCCTCACTTCAGTCCCTTGGGAAGGTAACATAGCACATCTTCTTGGAAACCATTTCCAAACATACTAAGGACAAGAAGGTAATTGAGTGTGGTCAGCATGGATATATGCGGGGGAAAATAACCTTGAGCAACCTGGTAGCCTTCTGTGATGAAATGATTAGCCCAGTGGATGAAGGAGAGCAGTGAATATTGTTTATCTTGACTTTGCAGAGGCTTTTTACACTCTCAGCCAGACCATTTCATAGACATTGATGAAATATGGACTGGATAAATAGGCAGTGAGGTAGATTTAAAACTGACTGAGCTGCTGGTCTGAAAGGATCGGAATCAGCAGCACAAAGTCCGCTTGGAGGTGAGCCAGTGGTGGAGTACCTTAAGGGTTGATACTGGGGTCAGTGCTGCTCAGTATCGTCACTGATGACTTAGATGATGAGATGGAGTACACTCAGCAGGTTTGCGAATGATACAAAACTAGGAGGAGTGGCTGATAAACCAGATAGTTGTGCTGCCATTCAGAGGGGCCTCAACAGGCTGGAGAAGTGGATGGAGGGGAACCTCAGGAAGTTCAACAGGGGAAATGCAAAGATCTGTCCCTGGAGAGGAACAGCCTCACGCACAAGAACATGCTGGGGGCCAACTGGCTGGAAAGCAGCTTTGCAGGAAAGGACCTGGGAGTCCTGGTGGACACCAAGCTGAACATGAGCCAGCATCGTGCTCTTGTAAAGTCCAGTGGCATCCTCGCCTGCATTAGGGTGTTGTCAGCAAGTTGAGGGAAGTGATTATTCACCTCTACTCACCACTGGTGAGACCACAGTAGCAGTAGAGGTAAATGGCTTAGCATCAGCTTACGTTGCAACGTCCTCCTGAGATTTCAGTTTTTGAGGAAGAGTTGGACCTCTAGTACTCTGCTTAACATGAAGAGTCTTCTCAAAATTTATCTGTAATAGTTGTATTAAATACACACTCGTACACACGCACAGCACACACATTTCAAATTGAGTCAGGTTCCATCTACTGAAGTGTCAATGTCAACACATTCTCATGAAGAAACTTTCCATTAAAAAAATCCCAAAACATTCTTCATAGTCCATGCTGTAATGTAATTCAAACAGTAGAGAATAAATTGTTCTTACATTGTTTTGTTGTTTTTGTGCGAGTCGTAAGTTTTCAGTGTATTTTGTGTGTTACAAAACATGCCAGCTAGTATCTCAGGACTGTGCACATTTAATTCCCATTGATATTTAATAAAATATTAGAAAGGTTCAGGTATTTACAAAAATAATTTGAGTGATTTTTTTTTTTTTTCTGGAAATACTGATTTCTTGGAAGAAACTTTTCATGAAAGTGTATTAAATATCTGTAAGCTGACTACATTTCTAAACCTTTTAATGAAATAGTAATGTTTGATACTTACATAAGCGTAGGCTATTGATGTAGTACATGTCCTTGCCTAGAGATGGACTTTGCTACTGTGGCTCATGTTTTCACATCTTTCTGTTTTAGCAAGCTAATGTTTAAAGTACAACTCGGTATAAGATGGGGAGGACAAAATCTGCTCCTTGTTTTGTAATATCCTTAGGACGGGCATTGTCTTTCCTGTTGTTCTTCAAGCTTGACCTCTATGCCTCTTAAGTAGGTAGAGTGCTCCAGCAAAACAGACACAAATATATTTCTGAGGTTTTGTGTAGTTTTTGAGGGTGGCAAGTAAGAGCAGGTTGGATACAATTTATATGAGAGGAACAAAAAAATTTCAGTAACAAAAATCAGTGTCTCAAATATTAATTCAGGTTATTGGCATCTGTCAAATACTGAATTACTGAAAAGAGATAAGAATGTTGATCAACAGGTTTTTTATTTCACTGACACTCATCCCTTTTTAGAAGGGCAAAACTTGCCTCTGTTTGCTAGTGACTTGGTAATAATGACGTTATCAGTGTTATATTAAAAAAAAGTAATGATGATTTGCATGGAATCCTTAAAAAAAAAAAAGGGAGACCAGACTCGTATGAAGTTTTAATTGGCTATGGTTTGCTTTTTATTATTCTTAGGATAACTCTGTTTTCTGATTCTGTGTTTCAGTTAAAGGCAGGACTGAGTTCAGTGAATGTCTAAAATCTTCAGCTTCATTGGAAGGATGAAGGCTAGAAATTAAGCATGAGCTACTGCAGTTTTGTTGTTTTAATAGGAAGCTGATTGTACATAGCTGACCCTTAGGCTAACTCAAACTTCCTTTGAATTCCTGATTATATTGATGAAGAATGGCTGGTAAGGATATATAAACCAGCAGCAAGTGAGAAAAATGTATAATACTGTTCTCAAATTAACACAAAAACATCTTTCCAAAGTAAAGACGTCTGACCTGAAACTGTAAACCTGCTCCTTGTGAATTCATATAAAAAATCTCTTTGGTTTCTAACTTTGTGTGTCTCACGTACTCATCCATCCATACATGCACTGGGCATTTTCAAATGTTGAACTACTTCCAGCGTTTATATTGTCTTAAATATATATTGGCTTTTTAATATAGTTTTAGGCTTGCTTGCTTGCTTTCTGCCTTCAGCTTACTTGTAAATTTCCCTGCTGCCTTTCAAATTGTCTCTTCCGTTTTTATTGCATTACGGAAGAATGTGCCTCCTTTCTCTAAATTTGCATCTTTTTGATGTAAAAACATTGGTATGAAATGTATCCATCATGTTGTAAACCTGATATGTAAATTATTCTTTTCTCCTCCTCCAGAGCTAGTGTAGCAAGACATCTACTGATACACTTCTGCACAAAATTGCAGATGAAAGCTAGAGTGGGAGTGAGAGCAAATGAAAGCGGGGACAAGGAGGAGGGAGGGAGGGAAGGAAGGAAGGAATGGGAGAAGGAGAGAAGGCAGGAAACGCTTAAAAAGGCATGTAGTGACATGTTTTAACCATGCTACTTATTTTTTTATTGCATCTTCTATAAACTCATGTATAAGAACGAAAGGCCAGATTTTAGGAGTATTTTAAATTATGTATGTAAGACTGCCCTTGCCATTTTCAAAACCCTCGGACATACTAGTACACGTCTATCTGTCTTTATCTCTGGATGCTTAAAATACTTTTGAAAATCTTAAGGTTTTAATCTACAAAGTGCCGATCAGCTTTCACCTGAGAGCGAGCTAGGCTTCCTACTTCCCAGCAGGTTCTGTGTACACTGGGGGTATGGGCTTAAATAATAAACATCGGGTTGTTAGAGAATGACACTTTAGGTATGTTTGTAGTGTCACTGGGTTTGTAGGTCTTAAACACCATAGATTTATCTGAGAAGTCCTAAAATCAAACCACGTCTTTATGCCTTTGTCTGCTGTATTGTTAATCTCAAAACAAAATAGAAAAAATTATCTGTATTAGATTTTTACACGTAGTCATCCTTAGAAACTTAATTTGCATAAAACCCTTGCAATTACATCCAGTGATGTAACTGGCAACTTAAAGATTTAAGCAAGTCAATTAAGCTTTTAATTAAGTGTATAAAATTCTAGCCCTAGTCTCTCAGAATACTTTACGCTATTTTTACCCTAGTGAGAAAGAAGACTCTGCTTTTAGCAGTTGTTCAGCCTGTTCTGTCTTCATTATACCTGAGTTTTTCTCCTCCCCTATGCAAGAAGAGAAGAAGATTGCAAGTTTTGGGAGCAGTTGTAATAACGCTTTCTAGCATTGGTCAGATCTGTAAGCCAACAGAAAGTTCGGTCTTGTTCCTGTAAAACGAACAGTATCTAGTGGGATCCTGATTCTCCTTAAAGCTGCAATGGGCTTGGATAACTTTGAGGGACAGTCTGTATATGACAAAAGCAAATAACTTTAGAGCAGAACCTGATACCATCTTACCTCTGTATTGAGAGATGCTGAGCACAACAGTTCTGTTGATTCAGGTGGAAGTTGCAGGCTGTGCGACTGCTCAGGACATCTGCTTTTATGTTCCAGAAGAACTCATGTGGGCAGGTGTCTGTGCTTTGTGTGGACCATAAATGTAACATACTGTTTTCCTGGGCATTTAGCTTATAGAGAACCCATGTGGAGCTAATTCTGGTTTTTAAGGCTTTAATTTTAATTAAGTAATCCCTGAAGTGTAGAGCAATTGAAGACCTGTTGTGTTGTAGATTTAGACTCTCTGAAATTGATATTCATTCCCCTGATTTTATTGGTGACTTCTCATGATAGTATAAACATGTTAATTTAGTATAACTGCGATTTGATAACACCAGCAGCTTTTTAGGTATGATTACAGCCTTCTTGTAACTGGGTGTTTTTGGCAAGTACTATCTTTTGTCTGCACAAAGTCCAAATCCTTACGAAAGTTGCTGGTGCCTGTTACCAGGAACAAACTACACGTAAGTCATGTTACTAGACTGACCACTTGATGAATTCCCTCCTTAAACCAGTGTTACTAAAATGTACCTGTGATACATATGTTAGCCTTCTTGTCTATATAGTGATGTGAGGGAAGTTTATCCTCCTGATCAGTGAAATACTTGGATGATGTTTTTAGGGTAGCTTTGAAACTGTATATTAAATGCTCCCCGTAGGTGTGTTGACTGAGGCTTAGGCATGCCGTAATGAAATACGTTAGGAAGAGACGTTGAGTCTTATTCCTTTCACGTGCTCGTATTTGGGGAAGGGTTTGGATTTTTTTCCCTTTTAAACTTGGAAAACAGTGCTGTATCGAAGTGTTGTTCTCTAAACAGTTGAACAGATCTGTTCCTTAATGATGTTCACTTTAAAATAGGCTTCACTGCTTTTTTAAAAACTATGTTGAGATTATTTTTGCCAAAACAGCACAACTATTCCTCTTTTCAGAGGGTGGATTTTCTTCATAAGCCATTCTTTGTTTTTCCGACTAAAGGAACAGTCTTATATCATTAGCTAAAAAAAGTACCCCATAAAATGTGGATTCTTTTTTCCCTTTGAAATTGTCTTTCATGGTTAACTTCTTGCCAATTTAGTTCATATTAATTTCTTCTGCACAACATTTTATGCTGTTCTTCCCGCACACCTTTCAAAATCAGGGGCAATTACATCCTGTGATTACACAGGCAGCCTGTGAATTTTTCCACTAGTCTATATTTTAAATGTTACTCTGTGAAAACACAAATCCTGGAGTGCAAACAATTCCCTAGCCTACACCAGTGCTTAAAGTTGCTCAGTGATTTTTTCCATTTGCCTGTTTCCAGGATCAGTTTGTCCTAATGCTCTGTGTTACATGTTTTTTGGAGTCGGAACTAGTACTTACCAGTCCAGGTACAAGTGGATGTTTAATTGTTCTCTTGAGTTACAGGATAAATGAAAACTGAAAGCTGTTTAGAGCTGAATTCAAATGAACAAAACCTAAGAACCTTCATAAAATAAGATCTTAAGACAAATCAGTGGCCTTTTCATTAAATTCTCATTCTCTTTGCAGGTGTAGGAGGGTGCTGATTCTGGGCTAATTGGTTGAGAAAGGGAGATGACCAAATCAGATCTGCTTTCATGCCCCCCCTCCCTTTTTTAATCTCTCCTCTCCTTTTTTCTCCTTCCCTACTGCTAGCAAGGAAAGTAATTATGGATGGGACGCTTTGCAGCCTTTCTCTTGGATCTAAAATCTGCCAAGATTGAAACTCCCGCAGGGATAACTTTTTTTTTTTTTTTTTTTAATGTGCCAAAGAGCAAAAGATTGTTTGAACATTCAAGTATTCATCCAACTCATTTAAAAAGAAAACTTCTCCTTCCAGCCAGTATGCCTGTTCTTGATGAATAGTTACAGTTTAGGACTACAATATATTTGATACTCAGGGAATTTCACCATTAAAATTGTGCAAGAAGAAGAATAAGTTAAAGGGTGGGAAGGAGCAGGGGGCTGAGAGGAGGAGTGATGAATGTCATTTTAGATGCAGCTAGCTACTTTGTGTCTGTACGTTTCTGGAATTAGGTTCCATTTATTTTCCCACAGCAGGGACTGGGGACAGTCTCTGTGTAATTTGGGAGTTCTAGGGAAGCAGAAAGCACCCTTCCTTCCTCCTGTCCTGGTCTTAAAGCCCAGGTGGTTTGCCTTTGGGATGGATAGAACTGGTGTGCAGTAAGCTGGTCCCAGCGCTGAGGCTAAAGGAGTAGGCAAGGCGGGAGAAGGGAATAAAGACTTTCTTTAAGCATTCAGTGCTTACTGGTCAGCGTTGACTTTCCTTTTAGCTCCAAATCACATACCAAACGGGAAGTTACGTGAAATGCATTTGAGATCAGTTAATGTGTTAGAGATCAGTGGGTTACGTGGCAGGTGCCTGTGCACTGCTTTAGCCGTGGGCAGAAGGGGATGAGGGGCATGTCACCTCCCCCCCTTTGTGGGTTGAGGGGTTCAGCCTTCACGCGTAGGTAGCAAGACATACTGACCAGGTGTACGTATGGAGGGGGAAGAAAGGGTGTGCTACTTCTGTGGGTGAACAAAGGGGACAAGCGGCACGGGTAACTGAGGGGGAGGCTTCTATGCATGTGGAGAAGTGGGTGTGTGATGAATGGGAAAGGGTGAGGGGGCCGTGGGGCCCCGGTGGGGATGGAGAGGAAGATGCATGTTCCGTGAGAGGAGGAGGGTGTCTTTATAGGGGTGTTTGGTGAACCTTTGTGCTATCAGGGAGGATGTTACATATGTCTTTGTGAAGGGTGTGTTTGTGGTGGGTGTATGCATCGAAAGCTGCTGGTACCCAGGGGAGGACGGTCGTGCCTCTGACTAGAGCTGGATAGCCCCAGTGGTGGCCACGAGTGGCCCTGTGCCGGGCCAGGGGCAGCAGGGCGAGCAGTGTGGAGCCCTGGATGCTGCTCTGCTCCCTGCTGTGCCATGCTAGTCCCGCACGCTGGTACCGCGCTGCCCGGCGCGGTGCTGTGCCATGCCAGCCTGCATGCTGGTGCCGCGCTGTGCAGTGCTGTGCTGTGCCAGCCTTGCACACTGCCGGGTGCCAGCTCCGCACGCTGGGTATCGCGGTGCCGTGGCGTGCCAACCCTGCTCGCCGGGTGCCAGCCGTGCCGTGCCAGCCCCACGCACTGGGTACGGTACGGCACCGTGCCGTGCCCCCGGTTGGGAGGCTGCGGAGGGCTGGAGCAGCGCAGTGGGAGCAGCCCTCTGAGCTGTGCCTGGCGAGGCACCTGCCTGCCCAGCCGGACAAACGGCACGTCTGCAGCAGGCGGTTTCCAATGCTTGGGCTTTTTGCTGCTGTGCTCTGTGCCCCACGCCAGGAAAATGAGCTTTGTCGGGAAATCAGCTTATTAGGTAGATTTCCTCTGAAAGGGGCACATGTCCCCTTCACGTATCAGGGGAGCGAAGAAGGCTTTTGACTGTGTCCATTTAAAAAATTGCGACCGCTGCCCCCTCCCTCCTCCACTTTCGAATGAGCCTCCGGTTCCGCACAAAGGATTCATCATAGCCATGCAGCACTCACCTTCTCCGGCCACATCTTCCTCGGCTCGCTGGGCTACTTTCAAAAGGGGAGAGTGATCGGGGAGTGGCGAGGCTGGGAGCCCGTGCTGAAGCCTGACCATGGAGGTAGCCTGAGACCTTGCTAACTGGCCAGTCTCGTCCCCCCTTGGTCTTTAAAACAGAGAGGCAGGTAGTGCTGAACAGGCGTGTTATTTGTGCTGCAGATGCGGGGAGGGTGGAATAGCTCCACACACCCGCTACCTCAGCAGTGCTCACTGATCCCAGCCAAATTTTTCAACTTTATTTAGGGGGAAGAATAGATCACATGGGGAGCTTCACCAAACTGGGAGGAGCATGTTAGTGCAGAATCAGGTCACTAACATAAAAACCCAGGAGTTAGTCACAGACACAAAGATTAATAGTGTTAGCATAATCCAGGCATAAAAAGCAGGCTGAGACAAAGACAAGAGATGCTCACGGGAATTAAATGCTTCTGTTTTCTTCCCTTATCTGTGTCATTAAGCAGGGTAATTTCTTGCTCCTTTTATCAGGTGAGTTTTCCTAATTGAGTAAGAAATAGAGCAGAATGTAAAAGAAATGCTTCCAAGTGCTTTTGAGTACATTTTTCTTGGCTGTCAATCTAGCATTTCTACAGACTTTTTTTTTTTTTTACATTTCTGAAACGCTGTCTGTCTCTGCCCTGCCCTTTGTATCAATTCAGTGCCAGAGAAATAGATGCAACAGACCCATTCCAAAACATACATATGCCCACATAAAATAGTCTAGGTTGAATAATTGCCTCTGATTCCAATCTTTAGTTTTCATCTCTTGCTCAGACAAAGGCAAGAATGCTGCTGACTGATCTCTTATTGTCCCACTGGCTGAGAAATTATTGTGGAATTAAGTTTTTGCAGTGCCTTTTTCTGATCTCTGTCTTTCATTCATTAATAGATGGCAAAGCTCCCAACAGGAGCATAGGTAATACAAAAGCTGTCCCCGAGTGCTGAAGAGCTGATTGCTGCCGTGGCCACAGCATGATCCTTACGACTTTTAATATCTTTGTTTATTTAATCAGCTGCACATGCCAAAACAACCTGTGATGGATTTAGGTTATTTAGAGGCCAAAACTCAAATGCGGATGCCTAAATATGGGTACCTAAATACATACATAGCTTGTGAAGAAGTGGGCCTGACTTTTATAGGTGCTAAGCAACTGTTCTTCTGCATTTCCATCTGCTTTTAAGTCACATCCCACCCCCTGCCACCTTCCTCATGTCCACACTTTGAAAAAGAAATTAGCTTTGAAAAGTAGGCTATCTTGTTCCTTTCCTTACAGAAGCATCCTGCCCAAAAGAAGCTCCATCCTAAAACACGATACCAGATGAAGGGGAAATCAGTAACCGGGTAGATTGCCACAGTAAAGCCGAGAGGCCTGATGTGTCCAGTCAGTATCACACTACAGGAGAGCTTGTCTGCTGCACACCCAAAAATGACTCAAACAGTCATCGAACCAGTTGCACCTGCCTACAGAGTGACTATCCTTCCTTCAGTTTGCAGAAAAATTAACCAGCTTTGGCAGTTAAAGGCTGAAACAGTCAAAATGTTGATTCTTGGCAACTTCTTAATGAAGTGCCTCTAGATTAGAGATGATATCAATCAGGATAACACATCAAGAAAAGCAACCTTCACATTAGTGTAGATCAAAATATGTAACTGAATCCTTTAGTGTGCAATGCAGTTCTTTGCTGTGTTGTCTGTGGAGTATAACTTATGCTCCTTGCTTTCATTTCCCCAGCCTGAGGTGTAAAGGGGTAGCCTGTGCCTATTCCAGGCTCCCTGCAGGTCTCTTAAAGGAATCAGGAGAGTGCAGCTGCTTATACTAGAGGGGAGAAAAATTGCAATTGCAATTGGTTCTTTTTTTAGGGCAAATCAATGGAGTGGAGAAAAAACACTTTACATCTTTCAGCATGCCTGTATCGCAGTAAAACACAGCTAGAACCTGTCCCTGTGCTTTAAACTTGAAAATGGTGTATTTCTGAGCTACTCTTGAAGAGAACCTGGGTTTTCTTACCTGGAGACTGACCTTTATGTGTAACTTCCATTTCAAGTGTGCAGAGGCCTGATTTTTGACAAGAGATGCCAGCCATTCTTCTGTAGGTATAGTTTGAGATACTTTCTTTGGTTTTATTTTTTAATAATTTCTCTGTATGGCCAGCTAGCAATGGAAGGTAACAAGCCTAACAAAGGTTTTTACAGGTCTGGTTAGCCCTTATTTATGTTTTCAACCCCAAGTTCTTTTTTTCTTACTGACTGAAGTTTTCTGTCTTATGCATTTCATAAAAATTCCTTTTATATTTCTTTTTATATGCAGCTCCTTACTGAAGTATCTTACGTCAACTGAAAAAGCTATATATAATGTGTGTATACATACATATTTATATATATATGCATATGTATACATATGCAAAGACCTGGGAACACAAATTTTTACCAGTCTGTATTAGTGTGAGAATAGTTTTTCCTCCATTTTTATTTATATTTTAACTCTCCCCAACATTTTGCTTGTGAACTTATAAGTAAGCCAATAAGGAATGTCAGAAAATGTTCTAATATATTTTTATGCTACATTGAATCTTTTTTCAACTACTTGTTCTTAATCCAGTATGACTAATACACTGAAATTTCTCACGCTATCGCATTTGCCACTTCCTGAATCTTCTCTATTTCAAGGCTTGTAACTGGTCAGAAGCTATATCAGTCAGCTTGAAGATTATGGCTGTGTCAGAGGACTGTTGCCCAACTACAGGAACAGTATGTATATGGTATAGCCCTGTCTCCTCCAGGAAAACTTAGGCTTCCTAGAAAATCAGCGGTTCAGTAAGTACTTGATTTCATGGTTAAGCCCACAGATCGAAATCAGCAGTGGCATACAAATGCCTAACTCGCATTGATTTCAATAGGACTTAGACCAAAGTATCTTTGTGCTTATGATCTCGACAGTGAATGCTATTCAAAGTTCATGGGAGCCATTAGAAAGACCATAGTATGTTCTGATAGTAATTGAAGGGCTAGAAGAAAAATGAACATTTGTAACTGCTTGAGAAGTTCTTCAAGCTTTGAAAAATGGCCCAAAACTTCTCTCCTAGTCTGCAGTAAAATGTTCCTTATTCATCACTGCAAAAATCTCTGATGTCCCAGTCAGATTGTTGACATTTCCATTGCTCTATTTTAAATGTTATAATTAGTGATTTTTCACACTTCCAGATTGTTCTTTCTCTTAGAAATTTAAACTACAAACACTGACAAATTAAAGCATGTCAGATAACCACTGTAATGTAGGTCTGTGATACAAGGAGATTACTCCCAAGGTAATGTTTTCTCCTCTTCTACCTTCAATGCCTGTATTGTTGTCAAGGTGCTATTCTCATTATGTAGAGATTGAAACAAGTTCATTATGTGTAATGGGTCACCACTTCACCTTGGCGCAGTGAGATAGCAATATGGCTTTCCTGATTTAGAACTGAGCAGGCATGCATTAAAAAAAGAATTATTAAAAGCAAAGTTTCTCATCAAAGCCAGGCCATCAAATTCCTCTTCATTTGATAAAGTTATAAGTATTGACTGCAGGGGAAGAGCAAAAATTATAGCCAAATATAATGAAATGAAATCACATTATGCAAAAAGTTTCAGTGCTTGTGTGTTGTTGTTGTTCTCTTCAATCCTAACCAGAAGGTTTGATTTTATTAGGAGAGATAAAATTTACTTAATAAAAAAAAATCAGTTAAGTCTATTCCTGGATGAGCACATAATGTAAAAATGGCTTACCCTAGTACTGCTGCTACATCTATCAGTATCACTAATTTTAATTGAATGCAGCCTGATCATAAAACATGGAATGAGTTTTGAGAATTCAGAGGCATTATTGGTGGGAATTACCAGACTGTTCCACTAGCATTGTACATGGGTATCTATGAAATGGCTCCTGAGGAAGATTCACAGTCCCGGAATTCTTTATTCCAGAAAGAAGGTGGGCAAGAGGGGGTATGGTAGGAGTATATAAAATACATGAAACTGAGGAAGTAAGTCAGAAATTCCTAATGAATTTCTGCCATTTTTTGAGAGTAAGGTCAAATTCAGTAAAATTGAAAGGCATTACAGATAATATTAATGGAAGGAAATACTTCTGTACATAGCACGGTATCCTCCCGTAGAATTCATTTTTGCAAGTGCGCACTGAGGTTGAAAGCCTTGAAGGATTTCAGTAAAGGTGCCAATGTTCATGTGGGAATGAGAGCATCCATAATTATAAGCAGCATGTTTTTGTTGTGGCCTGCGGTTGTAAGACACACACTACTTAGCACATGTAAAGAGGAAATTCCCTTTTGGGGAGATTTCCTGTATTAATTTTTCTCTGTAAGTGTAAAAGTATTTTTAAAAGCATCTGAGACTGACCAGTGTCAGAATCCTGGGCTACGTAGACAACATGTTTGATCTTGTATAGTGACTTTTGTTTTCTTACCATGAAACAGTTCTGGTTTCATGTCTACTAGGTGAGGAATAAATTCTGGTTCAGCAACAGCAATATAAATCTGGATTTTTCCACTAAGGTCAACTCCTTCTGTGTATATCTACGTAAATTTCTAGTCCTAGCACTAGTGGCTAGAGAGCCAATGTGTTTCTTTTACCAGATACGAAAATCTCAAAACAGCTTGAATCAAATAATGAACATTCTGGAAATGTGGACTATAGTAAGAGCATTCTAATGCATGTAGGATAGGTACACTGCTGTATTGCAAAGGTCAGAACTGTTAAAGGAGCTGACATGTTCTTTGAAATGACCCCAAGTAATCCCAGAATAGATCTCTGCTAGCACCAACCTCGGCATTTCTTGGATTTTCTTTCGTTGCCTCTCTTGCCTCAGGTAGAGCACTAGTTAAATTTAAACACCAGTTGTGTCCCTGGGCAGTATCTCCCATTCACGAAATAGATGTGTACTCTTGAAAGTGGACTTCCGCGTGCTGTACATACCCTCCTGTGTTTTATGTCTGAGGTTCTTTTTGTCCCACCCGTGATTTTCTTTTAAAATGGAAATACAGCAGCTTTCAGAGCATAAGAAGGCCCTGTTCAGCAGTTGGCAGGCCTGAGGTTAACAGTCTCTCTCATTTTCTCTCAATAGGGAAACTGCAGCAGCTGCCTCCCTTCCTGCAGAGATTACCGGGAAGGCCAGCCAGGAGGCATTGGAGCTGGGCTCTTCTGCAGAGAGCTGCTTTCTGGGATGGGACTACCGGAAAAGGGAGCAAACTGGTCACTATGAACGCCACTTTTCCATCTTTTTTATCTTGCTTCTACCATCACATCAATATGTTAGGACACCGAATGGGTTTAACACTTTGGCTTAATTTAGGCAGGAGAAGCTTGTTAAATCACGGCCAGTTTCCAGTGTAAGGTGCTGTGTGCTGATGGGCACCCAGTGCTTTAGTGGTTGTGCTGATTGCACTAGTAGCCTGAGAAGAGTCCAGATTTAAGAAGGTGCAAAGAGGGCTGAAAACACCATAATTCTCTTAGGTTTCTGGAGAGCAGCTGTGTGTTTGTTTTCTAGTCACTTGCATCATTTCTTTCAAAGCCTGAACTACCTGTTCCTGCTAAATGCTTCTGCCCACAGTAATCTGTGCATCACCGTCCCAGCCCATTCTCTTCTTATACTTCAGGGACAGTCTGCAACTGGAAACTGTTGTTTTCCGCTTTCCTGTGCATCTGTCCTGCTCTCTGTTCCCATTCCAAAAGATCTGTATACCCCCTCTTCTCCCTTAACTCTCATTCCCACTAAGTCAGTGTCCCTTATTCTTTTGTGCCCCACCATGGCCTTCTGTGAACCCTGCACTGTACCCTGCTGCTTTTCTGATTTCTGCCAGAGCAATACGGTTCTGTACGTTGATGCCTGGAGGTAGAGGTACAAACAAAAAAGCTTCATCCGTTTGAGTGCGAGACCTCATATCACTTGACTAATTATCATCAGTTAGCTGTTCCATCCCTGAGGTTTCCTCAAGCTTTTTGCTTAAGCTCTGTTTTTCAGTTGCAGTTGTTTGGCGACAATTTGCCAAACGTGTAATGCAGTCTCAGCTATGTATGTCTCAGGGTTTTTTAGTCTTTCCCTCTAAGGTATTAGTGCTTCTAGGCCTGAAGTGTGGAACTAACAGCTGATGGAGTGATGAATTTTGTCACCATTAGGTTTTTTTCCCCCTCTCTATTAAAAATCACCTGAGTTTGGCCAGTTATAAGTGCAGTACAGACTATGAGTTGCTCAGAAAAGTTGTGAGCCTGTGAGGGTAAACATGCTAGTTTCCTACAAATCATGGCAGACAGTTTATTTGAGAAGGCAGTTGAAGGGACAACCCGAATTCAGGCCTTGAGGAATCTTATCTCTGCGCAGTATCAGGAAGCTCAGGAAACTAGGTTTTCTAGAGCAATGTGGACCTACCCTTAAGCCCAAGCACCTGCAGAGGATCAGAGGAGGTCTTTTAGGACTTGCAGCTCTGTAATTTGGCAGGCTGAGTTGTACTTGGAGGTGAGGTGAGGGTAACCCAGGACTGATCAGCACCTGGGAGTGGGAGAGAAGAAACACTGCATTCAGTTAAGGACTTTGTAAAGGGTGATTAGGATGGGGAGCCAGTGGAAAGTGGAAGAGCTGTGCTTTACCAGAGTAGCACCTTATTTAGGGAATTTGCTTCTCCAAGATGGGGGATTAACTGGTTGGGAAGGATCTAGGAGGGAAGCAGCTGGGTCCAGGAGCTGGTATGGGAGTGACTGCGGAGACTAGAACAGGAATGTGGGCACCGGTAGTGTCTGGTGAGGAAAATGGGAAAATGGGATGAAGAGTCAGATGTGAAGACAGGACTGGAGCAGAGACAGTTTGGCAGTGACGGAAAAGAAGGGGACCTGAAGGAAATAGGCAATGGGCTCGGAATGCATACCCCACCACAACCTGGTGTGGAACCAGAGACCCCTTACCATTCCTTTCCTCCCAACTAAAACAAGTGAAGCCCACTGACAGAGAGTCTTATCCCTTCTTGCACTGGTCCACGTAAGGATTACCAGTTTGCTGATAAACCAGAATCCTGGCAGGCTATGTTGTGAAAAACTCTTTGACTCTCCTACACAGCTTCAATTGTTGCAGCAGTTTGGAAATACATAGCAAACAATGACTTAAAGTGCAGGAAAAAAGGAGGTGGTCTAAACAGGGTAGTTGACATACAAGACTATGTCTGACATTGGTTTTGATGGAAGGAGAGTAGTGAGTCCCCTTATACTGGTAACTGTGGGTGCTTCTCCCTCTCTTCCCCCTATCTTTCTGGTTTAGCACTTGAGTCTTTTGGGTCTGTGGATTTGGGTGCATTTGCACTGCTTGTTCTGTTGATAACCACATCAGTAGGTCTCATTGTTAATGTAGCTAAATGCAGCCTTGGAAAACTTGATTTAATTTCTGCCTTTACTACTGCAATTCTAATGCCAAGTTTCTGCAAATGAAACCTTTTTTGAAGTGTTCATTAACTGAATGTTCCTCATTTTCTGGATACTCAGTTTGAGGCGCTATCTGATCTGTAACAGCACCATATACTTAGAGCTGCAGCTTGACCTGAGTTCTCAGCATTTAAAGCACCATGTAATAATGCTAAGCACTCTACAAAAAGCATGCTCTCATTTTCTAAATTGGATATCCCAAATTAATGAGTACTTTAACAACACAGAAACTTTCTAATAATTTTTTTACCAGTCAGTCTAGATAAAATGGAAGTGTTGGGACAATAAGTTCATAAAAAATGTATTAGTAATGTAAACCTTAGAAAAGCCATGAATAAATTAATCATATGTGCTCAGAGCAGAGTCTGATTTTGGGGAAGTAAAGTGGGATAAACTAAGCAGAGATGAAATGATCTTGTTCTGTAATAAAGCACTCAATCAGGGAGTTGTTCAACTGTTTCTGAGTAACCCCCTGTGGAGGCAAGCCGTCAGAAATGGGCTGCACACTAAACAACAAGAAGAAAACAAATACTGAATAGCTGCTCATTAATTGAGAATCATTCGCCCTCTACACTGAACAAGGCAAGGGTCCTGCAGAAAAAACAATAGGAGACCATGTGATTGAAGGCGGTCGCATACTGCATAACACAAGAGATTCGAATTAAGATTGCACAGGCAATCTTAATTCTGGAATTTCTTAACTTTTGAATATTTGACTTAGCATTTTCGGCAAGGTTCTTTTAACTTGGGATATTGTGTGTAATATATATAAATGTTGTTTTTAAATAAAACTGGTTTGTCTCCAAGTCATGTCATTTTCACACTGCCTGCTGTCACCGTTTCTGAAGGAGAAGCAGCTGGTGTGCTAAAAGAAGTTATGGACTTTGAAATCCTGCAAGGTTAGGAACTGAGTGGTTGGAGGCAGATATTTACACAAATGTCATCTTTTTTGGCCTGCTAGATTCCTCCCACTGTTTTTCCCCACTGCATTTTATGGAGCAAAGTGTAAACATTTGCTTTGAGGTGTTTTGTGGCTCTAGTCTGTAAGTGATCCTAACAGTAACTTGATGGGGGTCCATGGTTGTGGTTTCTCAGTGGCTTCTCTATCCGGTATTCTCACTTCATAAATAGAAAGTTGGGGTTCTTTGTAATTGCCAGCTGCAAGCTTAGCGTGGGATCTGAGAGTCAAACTGAGCTCTGCTGGCACAAACGTTACCAGCAGGAGAGATGCTGTGATCGAAATTTGGTTCACTGCTCTGTTCGTTGTGTTTGGGCCAGAACAGAATCCAGCTCTCACTCTGATAGCTGTGTAGGCTCTGCCATGCTAAATAAAGACAAAATGCCAAAAATGGGTGATAATCATTAAAGTGAGCACGTGCATGTTTGACTACAAGAAACAGGTCTAGTAAATAGGAACTTGTGGGTTTTACTTATTTACTTTGAAACAAACAAAATTTTAATCTTACAGTAATTGTTTCCTTTATTCATAAGAGTATAAATGAAAACCAATTAGTTTATCTCATAATCTTGACACAACAGGAAGGGCAATACGTTTAACTGCTTGAGAAAGATCATTAGATATAATACTATAGTAAGGCATAAAAATCAATGGCTAGCGGTTTAGTTATTTTTATGAATCTCCCATTTAGTAATGGGTGATCAATGGTCAAAGAGCTTATCCTGGGTTGCTCCTGGCAGTGGAATACAAGTTGATCAGGAGTGGGAAGAGCCAAGAGGAATGTTTTGCCCAGTACACAGCACTGTCTATCTAGCTAAATTTTGGGTTGAAGATTTATCTTCCTCTGGTATGGGTTTCATCATCTATGATAACATGTCCTGGAAGCATAACCAGCTTTAGACCGGTCAAGGTTATGGTGATATCATTGAGACCATCCCTATTAGAATGGGATGAGAACTGAGTGATCATTATACAACTTGGTCTGTGATTTGTAACAAATACTACATATATAGGCTTTTTTAAGTGTTCTTTGAGCAGTGTGGGATGTTTCCTGTGCTTTTGCTGAAGTGAGCCTCTTGCCTTTGGAACTGGGATTCTGGAAGTCGGTACTTGATTGCTACAGAAGACTTAGTGCTCCGTTCATACCCTGGGACGGGAACTGTAGCTGGAGGAAAGAGAAAATATGGCCAGAGAGATGAGTTTTGGAAACTCATAAATTGCATGTGCTACCTTGTTATGATAGATGCGCATAGATATCAAAAAGAAAGTGACTTTCTTAAGAAGTGTCTCATTTCAGTAGGTATTTAAAAGAAACTATCATATGTATTTGTAAGTTACCAAGAAAGGCTCTGAATGGGAATGGCATGCTTCAGGTTCTGGCAGTAGCATTCTTAACACTACTTCCCCTGTTTTTCCTTATTTCTAGGCACAAGTGGAATTAATGTTGAACGTGACTACTGCAGAAGAGGTATTGGCTTAGGGCTCCAAATGGGGCTTTAGAAACGGATTTAAAGTACACAGTGAGGTCATACTGCTGTTTTACCAGGTTCTGTTAGAAGTGCTGTATTATGTACTCAAGGTCATTTAAGCCACAGTATAATCTTACACCACATTTCTGTAGATAGTTTTTTAAGACAAGGGGTGCATTTTCATCCCCCTCTCATGCCAGCCATCAGGTGTGTTGCAAATGAGCTGACACTGATTTTGTTCTCTCAGGCAAAAAACTCTTTCCTGTCACTGTTACTGTTTCTTTGCTGTGTCCAGCCTCTTTTTCATGAAACACGATTTTCTTGGAGCCTTTCTGAAATTGGTTTTGATCTGGCCAATGGCTTCAGAAGTTATTACCCATGGGACGTACGCGGATGTCCACCTAAGGAAACAGGACTACAAATACAATATGTTTGGCCTAAGCCTGGGTATTCGTAAGAGAGGGATGGGAGGACATCTGAATCCTGCATTCCAGTTTGATCTCCGCTCTGAATCTACATGCTCTTTCTGCTGTGTGTTAAATGAACACATTTAAAGTAGAATTTCTGGCCAGTTGCCTTCAGGTCTGCTACGTGGTGTGTAGTGTGTTGCAGCAGTAGATTTCCTGTTTTCCTTCCACAGCAGTACCTATCACTCTGGGAAACATAGCAAGCGTGACAAGTTTTTGTTCCATTTCTGGTTTGTTTGGGTTTTTTTCCCCCCAACAGTTGGTCTAAAACTTCTGTGTTGCTGTTTAGATATGGAGCTTTAATGTTTTTTTATTCTCAAGTGCTAGATGTATGTACCTTACTTATATCTGCATAAGCCTTTGAGTTTATGTGTTTGCATGTGTCTCAGTCTATGTATTCACAATTCCGTTTCCTCGTCCTTGGGGGGGGAAAAAAAGTAACTTCACACCTGTGCTAGTGTTGATAACTTGTGAAAAGTTTTGTTGGCTCATTTCTTCCTCTACAACTTGTTATATTTCACAGACCTTAGTATTTCTTCCCCTTTCAGTTTTAGTCTGAAAAGCTTTGTTCCTACTGATCCACACACCAGATGCTACTGTATTTTCTGGATGCCTGAACTCTCCACTCAAAACCTGTCAATGTCTTTTGTATAGCTATAACGTGTAGCTAACTTGAAAGTGGTATTTGTGTACCATGTCACTCCGTGGTATGCTTTTTTTATTCTTTTAATTTTGCCAGTAAAAACACCTACGCAGTTGCATTCATGCTGGAAAAATAGTGGTTTTACTGGTGTAGCTAAGATCAGGTTCTGCACAGTAGATTCCTGATAACTGGGTCATTCAAGAACAGGAAAAGATGTGCGATGCCGAAGCCCATGTGCCAGTAAATCTTGTCTCTCTGTGGTGTGTGTTTTCCTCAAGCAGATAGTTTTGTTATATTTGTACAAAGTACAACTGCACAAAGTACTGGTGCAGTTTCATTCGCCTTGGAGCTCTTTGCCGGCAAGGGAGGCTGTAATCCTATCTCAGCAAAGTGGTGCTAGTACAGGGCTGGCCTTCTGAGGATTCCCTACTGTATGCATTTTTAAACCTGAAAAATGAACCTATACTTGAGAGTTTTGCTGACTTCAGTATTGCCAAGCCGCAGAGTTCTACTAAAGGTAGAATTGGTACCAGCAAAAGGACCCTTTGGACAGTTGGGAAATTGGGTTAAGTTTGCCACAAAAGGACACAATTTGTTGGTGTAAGTGTCACCTCCCTGAAAGGGTGTGGGGTATAACTAATAGGTGGCTGTTAGTGTACGGTGTGCTACATTATTATTATTACTTCTACTGATAATAATAATAAAAAATATTAATATAATAAGGTATAGCTGTGCCAGGAGAACGTACCTAGAGTAGGCAAGTCTGGATACCTACTTTTTCAGAATATTTTTGCAATAATAAGTGGCACTGAGAAATTTTATATAAAACTGCAGTGCATTGGGAAGCAGATCCAGTGCTTTGCAAGGAAAGCTCCAGCAAACAAAAGTTAATGGTTTAGAAGAATCCTGTCAAAATGCCACTTCTCAGAAGGCTCTGTTTCCAACCTTCTGTTGTAGTGGGTTTAAGTTTTATTAGAAGCTAAGGCAAGCTTCATCATGACAGAGCTGCTTAAGCTGGTGCTTCACATGCACAGTTCACGTCTCAGCATCTGCTGAGCACCCAAAATAAATGATCCAGAAGTACACCTCTTTGAACCTAAATCGGCAGGCTTTCTGAGCAGATCAGTTTCTCCTCATATTTCTCAGTGGCAAGAGGTACAAGCCTTTAAGTGGTTTAAGCTACTGCTTCCTACTGCCCCCCTCAGAATTAAATCACCTGACACAGTAATTGGCATGTCCTCCTTGCCTGGAGCCTTAATACTTTTAATGATGTCCAAACAAATTAACTATTAAACAAGTTATGAAGCAGCTCAGTGGGAACTGACTTGTGGAAGCAGAGGATCAAAGCACAAAGCTGTAAAATGACTCCTGAAGTGCTAATAACTTCTAATAACTTTTAAAGGGAGAGAATTGAACTGGAAAGAACAGCTCTGTCATATTCTGATGATTTAGAGAAGCATGGTTGGGATGTATAGCTGCTTGTATTTTGACTGGAGGAGACTAGCGAGAAAGCCTTGAACTAGCTTGGGTGGTTTAAGAAAGTTCCAGCCCAAAAATGAAAGCGAAGAACCAGATAGGATGGATCTGTTTTCTGGGCATGAGTTGTGACTACATAGCTCACTAACAGACAGCAAAATGTGTTACTGCTTTCTTCCATTCCAGCTTCCCCTCAAGATGCAGCACCAGGGGAGTGAGCTGGAGTCCAGCCTTTCCAGAAGAGCAGCTGAACCTGGGCAAAGCCATCCCCAATAACATGCGTACCTGGCTGTGAGTGAGGACTGTTTGATCTGAAGAACCTGAATCCTTAATAATAGGTGCAAAATGAGAATCTGGCTGGTCCCTTCCTGTTGTACACATTTAGAAAGGACTATCCTTTTGTTTCTATGCTCAGTAAATTTGATGCACTGCTCAAGGCACAAGAAACACAAAACCTTCCTTTCCCTCCCCTTCCTCTTCAAAGCTATCTCAGAAACTAGTGTGGCTTTTCCTTTCCTGCCTTGTCCCTCTTCATCTGCTTTCCTGTCTTTGCTCCCTCTAGTGTTCCCGTATAGGTGCTGTCTTGCTCTCCTGCTCTAGGCAGGGAGATTGAGTATTAAACTATTAGATTTATTTTTTCTGCATTTCACATAACGTGGGAATGACATCAGCCTACCTGTCGCACCCTGCAAAGGGTCTCTGCTGAGTCTCTGCAACCTTACTTCATCTCTTTATATCGCCATAGCAGCGCGCTAGCACCAGCCTTTCACAAACCTTGAGGCCAACTTAAAATTCATTAGATTTTCAAAAATACACCTGTGTCTTTGATGTTTTCCAAGCATTTAATTCATTCTCAGTTCATGGTTTTGGGACTTCTTTTACAACCATTAAAATTTCTTTGTAATTCAAGGAGCTGGGAATTTAGGAATAAGGTAGCATATGACACTTGGGATTAGAGCCGCAAGTTTTGGTAACACTGCAACAATGTCCATTGCAGCTTGATAATATGCTAGTTCACTCCTGACTCTTAGATTTACTCTAGCTATAAAAGCTTTCTTAGCCATGAGATGTACTCTCCTGCTTATTAGTTGGGAATCAGGAAGTGTGAAAGGGGACTGGAGATCTGTGTGTATCTCTGAATGACTGGATCACTGCTGCAGAGAGAATGTGTAATTAAAAATGGGGACTTCTTTTTGCACCACATAAAAAGATTCTTCACAGAGTTTTTACTGAAGCTTCACCGTTTAATGTGCTCTAAAACTGTGTGTTACTTTCATATATATTCCATTTGCATGAGAGTATTTGCGTACTTGTACGCGCACATAGGTATTTGAAAGATGAGAAAATACTTTGAGGCCTCCCTTTTTATCTAGGAACCCAGATCTAGACTGTAGAGACTAGTCTTGCAAGTTTGGGGATTACTTGTTGGTAGTTAACATGTAAGTTTGGAAGGTTTCAAACAGCCCTCTTAAAAACCACACACAATCTTCTATCATCACTGAAGGTGAACTGACGTTTCTTTTGTTAGGACAGGAGACTACAGCTAAATAAGAGCAGAAATTGGGCTTCCCGCTTTAGTTTGAGGAAGGATCCATTCGTTATCTAAACTATGTAAGATTAGCAAGGCAAAGAAGAGAGTGTGAATTACTGTAACTTGCACGCACTCTATGAATAACTGGTACGATAGAGATAGGTGAGTTAGAGCAAATACACAGTTCTCTCACTAGTACTGTATTTAGTTAAAAAACTAAAGGATACAGTCAAACTATAACAATTTGAAAATCAGTCTAACAGAAAATTGTCACACGACATGATACTAACTCTCTATGGACCACTCAGCACCCTGATGTTGAAATCTGACGTGATCTTTGGGATTCAGATTTATAAATACGAGGAGGAATCTCCCCCTGACGCTGGGCAGATCTGGGGTTGGTTGGCTAGGGACAAGGAGTCCTCTGCTTTTGCAGGAACAGTGAAGCAGAAGAGTTTCCTTCACAGATGCCCATTTGCACATTACGTGGAGGGATGCTATCCCCAAGAGACAGGAATGTCTTCCACAAGTTCCCAGGAGTATGTGAGTGGGTGAGTGACAGCTGAACAGAGTCCATGGTGAGCCGCAGATCTGCTAATTACCACCTTCCTCCACTCACCCTTCCAACAAGCGGCTTCCTGAAATATGTTTCAGGGACTTTTGTAATTTTGTCACTCTGCATTAGGCTACAGCTCAGTGCAGCTTGTCACTTTGTCTTACATGTGATCACGCTGTCTGGAATCGGACCCGACGTAATGGAAAATGACGTGGTTATAGTGGGATTTATCTCATCAAGTTTCTTCCGGCATTATCTTTCACTTTGTGTCATCAGTCTGTGGCAGAGCTGGGTGTTGGGTGCCTGTTGCATCACAGGGCAATAGAATAAGTGATATAATACCCCATCTAGACCAAAATGTTTATTCTGCAGGAATACTTGGACTTATTGCTTCCAGCTCAATGGAGTAACATTACTTGGTGGTAGACACTTCCTCACACACATCAAAAAAAGTAGAAAGCCAACGCTTTTTCAAAAAGCCCAAAATATTGCCGTATAGCATATGGCACCCAAGATATGAGTAAACTTGCAACATCCGCTTATGTCTGTCTTCCTGTGGTATGTTGAAGGTGTTGCCTTGGGATTTTTAGTGCGGAAATGGAGTTGCTGCAGGGCAAGGGAAGTGTTTTATGCCCTGTCAGCTGTGAAGAAGAAGAAAGCAGATACTCTGTTAACACCTTAGAGACTGTGTTTCATGAGTACCCTGTGAGTAAGAGGAGTGGATATGGTGATCCATAGGGAGACTTGATTCCTAATTACTTGTGTAAGATAATGCAGCCCACTCCTGACGACCCTGGTTTTTGGGGGTATCTCTAGGGTAAGCTGAAGACTGAACACATTGCTGCAGGCCAGAAGGTGCTAGAAACCTTCTCCTGTCACAGCATACTAAAACACCACCACTGGTCCCCAGTCCTTTCCGCGTCCAGGCCTGGGGAGCGCAGGAGAGGGGGCAGCTGGGTGCAAGCTGCTATGAATTTCTTTGATGTCAGCAAATGCGTAAAGAAAAATTCCAGGGCTTCGTTCTCCTTTCACAAGGTTTTTACAACAGTGCATATCCAACAGAGTTCCTCCTAATTTACACAGCTCAAATGAGAAGAGAACCATACTTTTTCTATCTATTTGGTGAAATTACCTGACCACTTATGTAGCTGTATAGCTACCCCAGTGTATTTGAGATTATTAATTGCACTGAGATTCCATAGCATGTGGAAATTGCGTGACATTGCTGAAGACACCATTTACCTTTTCGGTGAAACTCTTTTACCAATAGAGTGGATGTATGATATTTTGGGCATTTGGAAGCCTGTTCTGGAAATGCAGACAGTCCAGATTGCGCTGAGGACAATGTCTATTATAGGCCTGATTGTGCAGCGTGTGTAGGTTTGTGCTTGAAGTGAAACAACTACCATTTTGCCGATAATAGTCAGTGACCTCTCTGCCTCCCAACAGCTGGCTTATAAAAAGCAGCACGTGGTGAAATGGCACCTGCTGAAGCATTGAATGACAGTCATAATCCAGGAATGTCATATTATCTGATCAGCAGTAATACATACTTTCCTCTCATTGCTGCACCCTTGAAGAACACGGCTAAATACAAGGTGCTTTAAGAGTTCAGGGGGGGCCATTTTCAACAACATTAATGCTGCCAGCAAATTGACATTATTGAGATATGATTGCAGAATCCTGGCAACAGGAATGAAAGGCAGCAGAAGTGCTGCTCCTTTTTTTCCACCCAAATGATACCAATCATTGGCCATGTTAATGAGACCTTCATTAAAATGTGCCAGTAGAAAATCACTGTCTTTTTTCGGCGTATGCATTCCTAGATCACTTTTTTCAATGTGACCATAGGGGGTTGACACAAATTACTGTGCTGCCAGCACAGCTGTCCTACATAATTTGTTGTTGCATAAAGTTAGAATTAATGATTTTAACAAGTATCGAGGCTGGGATATTAGGAATGTGCAGTACAGAGCTTCTGGCTCTCTGATAAGACCCATCTGTTATAAACCATATACAGTGTAGCATGAGTGCTAAACAACAGGTGGCTTGACCACTTGCGTAAAGATCTTAACAGGACCAAACCTGCTTCAACAACTGGCCGAGGGCTTTGCGGCTTGGGCACAGCACTAGCTATGTCAGGACATGCTCATCCATCTCTGAAGAGGATGGTGTTGGGCAAGGAGTTGAAGTTAGCGTTGTGATGCATCCGTAGTTGGTCAGAACGGTACTTGCCGTCTTCGCGATGCCGCCCATGAGGCAAGGTGTATCCTGGCTTCCTTACTGCACCTAAAGGGTGCTGGGAGCATGTGGAAATAATAAGCCTGAACCAGTATAACTGGAACTGTTAACTGGAAGCTGTGAGTGAACCAGTATGATGGCAGCCAGTGGATCCATAAACCAGTCTCATCTAGAAAAGAGAACACTTACTATGCCCCTTTATTCACTGATTCCTTGAAAAGTATTTTCATTTCTCTCTCAGATTAATATTCTAGAGCTCTGGGAAAGTTTAGGATCACATCCAGAATAAGCAGGTCAGGTCTACTGATGCACAGCTTGAACTCTGGAAAACCTATAGGAGGTTGCAGGAAAGTGTAGAAACAGTAGCTAAACCAATATTTACATTTTCCACTCACTTCTGATTAATGGAAATAACACAGAAGAAAGAGGATGGGAAGCTATATGAGGTTAAATTTTTTCACTTGGTGCTTCCTCATGTCATAGATCCTGCCAAATACCAGCTCTTCACAGAGAAAGGGAAATCAGACATGTTTACAATAGTTTTTTTCTTCTTTAAACAGAAGAAAGTAACAGTGCTAGGAATTTGTCTTTATTTTGCTACCTCTGAACTTTACTAGACCACAGAGAAATAGTAGAAGAAGCTTTACTGATTTAGAGTTTAGGCCAAAGCTCAATGAGTCGTGACTCAAGACCTAAGGGAAGGGGGAAAACCAGTGAATGCAGAGGAATAGGTTACTTATATTCAAGGTCCAGTTATGGAATTTGCAGAACTTGTCTTCCATCCCCAGGACAGCTGAGCACAATATACTCATTTTTGTAAAGAGTTTTGTTGTTGCTGTTGCTGATTAATCTTGGAGTCTCGTCTCAGGAGGAGTTGAGCACTGCTTGCTGTAGTCGGTAGAAATTCTGAATGCTGATAGTTCACAAGATCAATATTTTTGTTCTCCAGGGCCTTTAAGTCTGATCCCATATGGAAAGTGTTTTTCTTTAGTCATGCATTAGCAAGTTATTGCTCAGTGGGGAGAGTAGAAGAGATAGAAGTTTAAGCTTGTGAAAGGTTTCCAAAGGTCCTAAGGAAAGGAAGTAATTCCAGTGAGTCTCATTGCTAACTGGCCATTAGCAGGATTACGTCTTTATATCCACAGAGCAAATAAGTGGAACTGAAAGCAACAGTTTCAGAGGAAGGAGAATCACTCCCTGAACTGCTTTAGATGTTAGCAACAGCAAGACACAGGCAATGCAGACACATTGAGAGGTAAGTTAAAAGCCTTTTGGTTCAGCTTCAAGCACTTTGTTGTAGGGGAAACCAGCGTGGTATCAAAATGGGCCTTTTATACAGAGCTTGTTTACTCAAGCAGCACAAAGCAGGAACCCAGCTTGGTACTACGAGATGCGCAGAACATTGTCATTTTTGATCTGTTCGCTTTTATCTGAGACAGTAACATTGTATTCTCTGGTTCTTCCAATCTCTGCAAAGCAATTTGGCAGTCACCGTATTAAAGAGGACTTTCTGCTAGTGCAGCGAAGCCTGCGACTTAGTCCCACTGCTGCACCGATGGGTGTAGATCTCTAGTTGTCCTGTAGTACCAGACCTTGTCTCCTAACATCAACAGAGAAAGGCAGAAAGCACACCCGAGGAAGGCAGATAAAATAAGCAATCTGAAAAGATCTCCTACCTCTCTCCTTTTTATATAGTCTGACGCACATTTTTAACGTAGGTGCCGCTTAAGTCTGCGGATAGGTGGCTTGAATTCAGCTTACTGGCAGTAAAACTTCTAGCAGAGACTGAGCCCTTTCCAGGAGATAACGATCCTCAGTGGACCAGATGTGAAAGGGTGCTCTGGTGTGTTTAAGGCAGAAGAGAGGGAAAATAATGGAAGTGTCCAAGGCAACAGGTGGCTTCTGATGCAGCTGTAAGAACAGCAGAGGAAGAGCCCTTGGCCTGATGAGAAATCCTACTGGAAATTTTGCCAGTGGTGGTACACCCCAACTTCCCAGTGGGAGATCTTCTGCTGATTATATTTCTTCGGTGGCACAAGGACCATTCACCACATCCTCTTAGCCTTATAAACAGCAGCTACCTGCCCTCTGCAGAAAGAATGTTAAATGGTGGCAGATGGCAAAAGGTCAAATTTGATCGTTGGTCACTGTTACTGACACCTTCCACACTTAGAGACACCCTATAGCATCAGACTATTAACTGATGCTCCTTAAGATTATCTGGTTTCCTCTTCCTCTTAACTTTGCTATTTCTTGGTTCTTGGGAAACATCAGCACCAATATCCTGCTTGTTCACAGATTGTTGCCGAGAGGAGACACCTGGCACTCTCTGGGTCTCTTTGCGTTGCTCAGATAATATTAATTACAGCTCCAAGGAAAACAGCCACCTGCCAACCTTTGACTAAACGCTGTTTGTATTATGAATGGCACAGAATACAATTCTGTCTCTGCAGACATGCAGTTTACCCTGCTGAGAGTAATTCATTGCCACTTTCCAGGTTTCCGGATACTCCATTAGTGTTCCTGAGGCTGGGGAAAGGGGCACTCTTGCTGATTACAGCACAGGGTGACTGTCAGGGCTTGTGACTGCTGTCTGCTGCTTTGTTCCTAGCTTGACTTGCCTACCTTTACAGAGGTGTCATGAGGCTGAACATATTGATGTGTATATAAAACGTTATTTGAGATGACTGGATAAAAGATAGCCAAACATATGTTTTATTCGGAGCTGGTTTTTTTCTGTGCTTTAGAAGGTCTTCATTAGCTTTATTCAGAGCCAGGGAGCTAAGTAATTTTCCCACGTTCTTCGCATGTCCTTTGTTAACAACCCTTTCCCATTGCAGCTAGAACTTCAACAGGGATGACCACAGGGCAGGGGGACAGGAGGGAAAGTGTGGAGATTTAAGAGGTTTAGCATGCTGAGCAAAGAGAGCAAGCATGGTTCTATAAAAAGGTTGGGTTTGTCATGATTGCCCAAACACTCCTTCCCTTTCTCCACACCCTTGCTTCAGCTTTCTCCATATATTTTCTGAAATGATTTCTTGCATTTGCTGTACAACTGCAATTCTCTCCCATCAGTCCCTCACAGCCTTTCTGTATTTATTCTCCAAGGGGAGGTTCTTTTAATCTCATTTAGGAAGGGTTTAATTTAGCTGTAGCAGGGTACGTTTACTGATCTACCCAACATGTTTGTGTGACTGTATTTGTCTTCACTACCTGGCACTGGGCACCTTTCCCCTTCCCCAGTAGTGCCATTGGACCACCCAAGGGCTTATTGCTGTGTGTGCAAATCAAATAAGAGCTTAAGCCAGGTTATTTTCTACTGAGCACCTAGGTGCAAGATCAAAGGTTGTTTTGCCTTTCTCATTCCTGCATAGTCAGATTGCTTCTTAGGCAGAAGGAAGATAAAGTGACTCACTGATGTGCAAGACACACAGCCAGAGACTTCCAAATCACAATTATGGGTTTGAGGGAAGCTGTGTGCTTCAGAACTGTATTAATAGACTTGAAATGATCTGGAAATTTGTTGCCTGCTTGGTTCCTGCATGCTGCTGGGAATCAGAAGTTGTTAATGTCTCCAGGCCAGTGGTATCCTCTAGGAAGTCAGTCGCTGATCTCTATTCAGCTCCCAGGGATGTGTGGATTCATCACGGCTGTTCTCTTTACATCCAAGAAAGGGCCACAATCTTGAAGAAATGTGTCTCCTTGCTCATTTTTCAGTTTCCTTTCAGGACTGACTGTATAAGCTTTTAGATGTCAATTCATATGACCAGTTCAGAGGAAATGACACATGCCCATCACTTTGGACTCTGAAGGACAAGCCAGCTCATTTGAAAAATTGTATGGGAGGAAATGTACTGTATGTACAGGCTGAAGAGGGTAGGAGCATTCAGTGAAATCCCCTAGCGAGTTTTAAAAATCAGAAACAGAGTTTAATGAAAGATTGGATCCAAGTATCCTGCGTGCAACCCTTGGACTTTGGCATTCTGGGACTCCCTGAATTTTGGGTCAGGTTCTTCTTAGGGGTTGAGCTGATGGCCCCGCTTGTCCCCAAAGGCAGCACTGTACTGCAGCGTCTGTTTGGCATTTCTGCTTTGGGTCCTCCTCTGATGGCAAAACCAAAGAATTTCTGCTCCTCTGATATTTTAAAGGGGATAATGAAATGCCAGCCCCCCCCTGCTTTGCATCTGGCCTCCCTTCGGTGCTATGGCAGTGCCCTGTTCAAAGTGGCCAGCCCTCGCAGCTCTTGCACACAGAGGGGTTTTTGAGGGCTTAGTACTCTCGGGGACTGCCTTTGCAGTGTCGTATCCCACACACAAGGTCCTTGTTTTCTCATCTGCTAAGGAAGTTGCTTTGGTTATGACTTTTCTTCAAATACTGGAAAAAAGCAGAGGCCTCCTGGCTCCCTCGGCCTCTCTCAAGGGGTACTTGCTCTGGAGTCATCTTTTTTCCTTCATTTTTTACTCTAATGAAAACCACTATCCTATGTCCAGTATTTTCTCTTTGATTCTACCGCCTTATTCTTCCGTGGTCTTAGTGTTGGATTTGGTTGAAAGATTTCTGCTAAAGCTGTTTTCCATTAAAAGTTTTTAGCCACACGAAACCACTTCACAGGAACATCTACTTACACAAAACTTTCAGCAAACATTCAGATATTCAAGACCTCCTTGTACTGTGGGCGTGAGTGTTTCACACTGGCAATGTTAGGCTGTTTTTTCACTTCTTTGTCTCAGAGTGTAATTTTTTTCAGAATGATAAAGCTGGAAAGAAATGCTTCCACCTAGGAAAGCAAGGCAGTTCAATGAGGCTGTTTCCAGATCACCCTTCTTGCATGTGTTTATTTCATGAGGAGTTTCAAAACTTCTGTTTCAATTTGGGACAGAAGAAAGTTTGTGGAGCAAAAAATCTGAAGGTCAATTGGTTCTTAGTCCTAGATTTAAAATATATCACGTTTAAATGAAAAGAACCCCCAAAAATCTACAAAAGAATGTCTAAACTGTTGTATCCCTGTCCTCCCATACACTCTTATCCATCATCTTCCCTTGCTATACTCTAATTATAGATTCCTTGAGGCAGAGACCTGCTAATGTTTCCTTCAGTAAAGTGCCAAGTACATCTATGATGCTTTACAAATAATCATAGAGAGTGCATATTTTGTGAAATGTTTAAGCTTTTCCTGTTTAAAAAAAAGCCAAACCTCTATCTGCCATGTCGGGCACAATTAAATTTCAGTGTGCCATCCTTCCTTTGGTAAGATGCTAAATTAACATCCTTTTCCTCTGTCATTCTTGCTTCTTGCAAATGAGAGGCAAGGACCCCTCTCCCCTCATCTTCCCACATGTAAGAATTTTGTTTGAAACCCTAACAGCTTAGATACCAGCCCCAGTCCCACAAAATAATTTGAATGTCTAAGGTGTGTAAGAATAAGGGAGAGTCATCTCAAATCTTCCTTAGCTGCCCATGCAGTCTTTGTGTTTACTGAACTTTAACTCTTTATTACCTAAATTGACACAAAATACCTAGAGTATAAGAAGCACCATGCTTAAGGCTACATAATTCTCCCTGTCTTACCTAGAACTCTCCACGACCTGAGCACCTCAAGCATCTTGCAAAGGGATAACTGCGTCTGACAGATCTTCTGTGCTTGTAGAAGCCTGCTTTCCAAAACCAAGGCATTTGACAGGTTACCAAGTGCTGCAGAGAGCTCCTCCGGAATGAGGCTTCTCAACTTTCTCTTTCTTCCCTGAACAAATTATTCATCATTAAAAGCAAACAGGCACGTAGCACTCGGGAGATGCAGGGCCTCTCATCACCAGACGTGTCATTATAAATTTGCCTGCAGGGCTCTCTGGAGCTGGGTGGCCTGCACACAGACCCCTCCTCGGCAATCAGCTGGAACATAACACTGCAATTGCCAGATAAGCCACTTAGTAATTTACTGAATTTACAGTGGGGGATGGAAAACCATTTCTTTGTGCCTTAATATAGAAGCAAAGGAGACAAACACCAAGATTCAGCGTCTGAAGGAGCTGGCAAAGCCTTTCTTAAGTGTCTGTGTGAAATTATGACTTGTAAGTGTTTACAGAGGTCCCCAGTGCTTTTGCCTGCTTCTGCTTTCCAGATTGCTGGGCCTGCCTTTATTCTGCCCGCAAAAGTGGCTGCAGAAATGTGTGCTCCCATCTGCACAGCCGCGCTTGTAGTGATGTTGACCCTGTTTGCAGCAGCGTACAGGGTGGTCTGTGCCTGTTGCGTTGCTAAATATGCGTCATGCAGGCTCAACAGTTGAGATTTAAATTGCTTCATGTCTTTGTTCACTTAAATCTGAATGCAGATGTTGCTGTTTGCCATAATGAGGTTTACCTTTTTCCCTACTCACTCCCTTCCCTCTTATGCCTCGTATTGCTTTCCTTTGCAAAGATGACGCACTTTCACAGTGAAATGATAATTCTTAGGGAAACAAACGGAAGGAAAGACTGAATGATCTCAAATGAAGTGACAAGCCCACCAGTGATAAAAGCTTCCTACGATATCAGAAGTCATGCATTTGTGTGTGCATGTGCGTGGGTGTGGGCTTGTAAGAAAGGAAAAATCTTTGTTTTGAGGTCACAGTTCCTTTGCAACAAGATAATGATTTTAGGATGAAAGCAGCATTCGACTGATCTTGTAATAGAATTCTTGGTCAGAAAAGTTCTGTTCAGAGAGGTGGAGATCAGAGACAACCGATAACAACATTGACCCTGTATTACATTAGACCTAAGGTAACTCTTCATGGACACAGTTCTTTTTCAGAAAACAGAATGTTGTTTTCTGGTAATGCATCTAAATATCGTTGCTCCAAATTTTCTTCATCAAAAGGGAAGAAGCATTATTGGCTTTTTAAAATTTTTCTGAAGTCTGCCTTGCATGAATTTGCCTTTCTTCATGTGTCAGGATTCTTTCTTGAAATGAGATGATTTATTCCTCTCTCCACAGTAAGGTTTTGGGAATAAGTAATCTTTTTGTAAGATCTTTAGGGATTCACTAATTTTGTATTAATATCACTGTGTTACAAACTAAATTATACCCAAACATGCTGAAGGAACTTTAAACAGATAGTGATTCCCTTTGTGTCATCACAAATGGTCCTGTGGATATTTCCAAATCTGTAAAATTTGACTCTTCAGCTCAGAGTGATTCAGGATAGTGACATGAGCAATATCAAAGTAAGACAAAATTCCATATCGAAATCAATTTTATTGCTTGCCTTTATAAAACAATTTATTAGTTCCATGATGTATTACCAGTGAGTCCTTGCCTCACTAACTGTTCGGTTACATAGCTATTAGCTGCCCATAAATCCAGCCTATTAACCATTTCTGCTGCTGGTCTGCAGTCATGGTGTAACTGTCAATATCCAAAGAGGTTGGCCTGAATTCAGGGACACGTAGTGATCATTTTGCTCCTCTCTGTGATACACAGTATCCACAAATCAAAAAAATTAAATGGCCTGAGCCTTATTCCATGGAGGGATAAAGAGACATAACTGTTAAATCAGGCAGCAAGATCAAAACGTGAAGGACGATGATGATCACAGAAGGAGACATCCAGCATCCCAGCAGAACAGCCTCCTCCTGAGGATAATATGTGGTGATTGTTGCTGGTTAGGGCTTAGATGTTACTTGTCTTAATAAGCAGATTATTAAACATTTTTTTGACTTCTGAAGCATTTGTCACTGCTCTGTTGCTGCAGACAGGATGCTTGAGGCAAGCATCTGGACAAGATGCTGGAGATGAGCTGTCAGCTCATCTAGTATATCATTTCCTATAACTCTTTCTTCTGTTGGACACTCGCTTTCCCAAGATAAAGATGATGTTTTCCAGGTATAAACCTTTCATAAGCAAAGGGTTTTGACCCATGGGATCCAAGTCTATGAAAGAATAATGTGATGGCGTGAGCTCCTAGAAGTGACCAAGGAGGGAAGAAAAGGGTTGGACAAAGCACCTCTAAAAGCCTGCTTTGTCATCTGTCTTAATAATGTTTTAACCTCCAGTCTCCCTGAAGAACCTAGGTCCTGCTGGGCTACAACATTGGCAGAATTGTCATACGAGATTAGTGGAATTGTTGAATAATGTTATCAGAGTTGTGCTTTTTATGATTTATATCATGAGAGTCCTCAAAATGTTGTGGTCTGCCAAAAGGCCATGTATGCCAAAAGAAATCCACTAATGGGAAGAGTGCCACTGAATCGTAAACTTGGAGAAGTTTCACCCCAACTGTCCTGAACAGGAAGGGCCATTCTGCCCCAACAGATGGAAAGATGAGCAAGATTAACGATGTAAATGGGTGGTAATGCCATTTTGAACCAGAGAAGAGGGAAGAAATTGAGAGGTTGCTAGTGTGTGTAGGTGTGGTGGATGGAGGTATCCAGATGCACCGGCTTTAAGGTCTTACTCTAACAGATAGTACTCAAGGTGCGTTTTCAGTTTGTAAGTTGTGCCTTGAGTTTGTATGGCTAATGCGTACCTCAAGGATTTGAGATGACAGCTGGGAAAGAAATTTGATGCTAAAATTACATTTTGGTTTATTTTCCTCTTTTTGTAATCTTCTTTCTCACTTAATAATTAAGAGCCTGACCTTTTTCTGTGCTAGAATTAAATTATATGCTTTCACCTTTAATCTGCTTGATATTGAGTGAATTCAACTGAAGCTAGCAAACACAAATCAGATTACTTCTCCAGAGGAAACATATCCATTTAGAAAGTAAACGTAGGAAGCCTCTTGATGTGTATCTGCCATTTGAAGTGAACCCTACGATGGAATACGTCTCCCATTCTTCAAGAATGAGCTTGAAGACTGGTATTTCCAGCTGTGGGGTGCTAGGAGCAAGTCTCTGTATCAGTAGAGATCAACAACTTATACGTAGGTAATCAACAACTTATACATAGGTATTCCCCTGTCATCACAGTGACCTGTACAATTTCAAAGACAATTGATCAGAATATGAGATGATTGCTTAAAATTAGTCTTGTATTTCAACAAAATAAGTTGATTCTATATGAATAACAGTGGAGCCAGCAAGGTCTTGATTTCTCACATGTGGTTTCCATACCTTATACAACATCTCATGATTGTATTTTTTCATTAAAAGCTTCATAATTGAATCCCACCTCATTGGGACTATATGCTCTGCTTGTCTTCAAACAAGCTGGCAATAAACAAGACCTTCCTGCCGATCACAGTGTGGCTCTGTGCTAATATGCTAATAAAACCATCCAGGCAGAATAAAGGCTAGTAAAAGGATTTGACAGAGTTGTAGGATCTGTGTGGGGCTGGTCTGCAGGCTTATTACAGTAGCGGTGACTGGAGGGAGAAATTCCCCCCGCTCTCATGCCATGTCTGCCTAAACTTGAAAAATCCTTAAACAAAGGTGTGTCCCCAAGAAAAGAAATGTCTAAGTGTTCTAATTTCAATGGGATACAAAATTAATTCTGTGCATGTGTGTGTGTGTTAGGAAGGAAGAACAAATCTTCACTGTTGAATGTAATGCAGTTTCAAAGGCAGTTGAAGCTGGAAGATTCAAGTTAAGACCTTGAGCTACAAAAATAGTTGTAGAAGCGAATGCTTAATGTGACATTACACAAAAGAATTAGTGGGAGTGAGAGTAGCGTTAAACTTTGCTCTTTAATAGGCAGTGTGGGACACAGTCATGCTCAAAAGAACCAGACTCAAATGTAATCACTGCATCTTCATCTAAATGATGGACCCCATGCTTGTAGTTGAACAGAATAACTCACCTTTGAGTAGAGGAAAATTATACTCATCAGGTCGGAAGTTAGAGGACAGAATAGGGATGAGTAGCTTTGAAAAATGCCCTTGAAGCTTGAAGACACCCAGAAAAGCTGCTGTGACCTACTGATAAAGTTAGCTTAGAGTAACTGCCAGCAATTTCTTTCCTTACGTAAAGAGAACATAGGTATGTGAACAATGATCTCCAGAGGTAAGAGAGGAAGGACTTCGAGGCTGTAGAGAGGCAAGCCAAGCAAGAAATCGGCTGTGAGCCCTGAAGGCAGGGCATGGTGGTGTGATACTCAATTGCCTCGTCAGACGGAAGTGTATCTCACCACCTATTTGGAATTTTTTCACCCGGCTGCAGACCTCCTGGCTGCCTTTGATTAAACAAGGATTGTCCCATAGGCAGAGCAGTGCCCTCCTGATAACAGTTTCAGGGAAATTACACTCGGCAGATCCATGGACAGATGGGACTTCATGATGTAAATGCATGGCAGTAATGGGTCTCTCTCATCTGAGCAGATGGGGGACCTGTATTAAAGACTGGAAGCGTAGAAGCTGCAACTCAGTAGGTAAATTCAGGCACCAGCCAGAAAGGTCAAGGTAACTCAGACATACTGGCTGTTTTATTGCAACAGCTTACAAAGGACAGGGAAGCAGGAACATAATCGTATTCCTCCTAACCTCTTAGCTATCCTTTTGACCAGACAGTAGGGATTTGCCCCCTCTGCATGATCCCTCTTGCTCCTCTCTTGTCCAGTAAGAATCTCCAGCTGTGGCTGGTTTGGGCAGCAGAAGCTACAAGCAAAACGTTCAGACCTGTCCCCCCCAAAGCAGCTGTATCTGTGTGAACACAGCAAGTTTCAGCAAGTTAAATCTGTTTCTAATCCTGTATTTGAAAATGAGTTTAAATGCCAGTGGTGATGTAATGTTCATTTACATTTAGATTCTGTTTCTATTTATTTTTGCTCCTATTAACTGAATCTTGATTCTAACAGTTTGATTTTTTTTATCCATCCAGGCTCTCTTTGATATGAACAGCTCATTTTTTACTTAAAGCCTGCCAAATTTCATGGCTTATTGATTCAATAAACGAAGAAGAATGACAGGTAGAAGGGGAAATGGATGTTTCCTCCCCAAGGGAAGGCTTATAAATTTGATATGAACTGTTTCTCTAGGAAATGTTTCCTCTGATTGCCACTAAAATGGCTCTGGAAGGAACTTAGAGGGTATCATTCACCTCAGGTTTGTCCTGGATATGCATAGCTGGAGAGATGTTTTGGTTTTAAGATCTCTGCTGTGCCATACTCCATAAACATGAACTGCCTATATGTGAGAGATGGCTTAAAAATAACTGCATGTCTCTGATCCGCAGCCTGTCTCTCTGTGGTTCTTTGCTCTCGGTGCTGCTGTGTACTGTGACTGTCCTGAGGACTATCCTGGTGGTAGGAGCTACTGAAGCACACTCTGATGAGTTGTGTCCTCATTTGCAAACAGGCACACTTCAAATGCAGGAGTTCAGGTAGTTTCTCAGCCCCTTCATATCCCCAGAGCATGAGGCAAAGGCAGAAGAGCCAGGGCATTGATCAGCAGATGGCATCTGGAAATCCAGACTCGGAAGAGCAGGCCTGGGTATTAAGGCAGGGACCTAAGTGCTTCTGAGCATTGAGTTTGTTTATTCTCCCAGAAAGATGAAGGAGATTTATCTTCAGAAGAAACAGAAGTAATAACAGCTAGGGTCATCAGCAAGATTTCTCCAAGTACTTACTCCCATAAATATCCACGGGGTGACAGAGTTCCCTAATGGGACGGTGTTGAAAGAGTTGCTGGAATAATTAGTTTTCTCTTCGGATACACATGACATTTGATATCTCTCAAAACTATTGTTTCAGGCTCTTCACAGGCACAAGCACACTGGTTACACTGGATTTGCCTACTCACACTTTTCTTCAGAACAGAGGTTTACAAAAGTCCTATTTTTTAATTTAAGATCCTGAGATAATTACATGACTTCAGGAGGCAAGAGACTCATTGTGCTGTGACTCAATCCAGGCGGGCATGCAAGTGAGAGAATAGACAAGCCACAGCTAATAAGAAAGCTCTTTATTGTACACAAAAAGTTACATTAAACTAATATTATAAAGGCTGCACATTGAAGAACTCTGCAATCAGAAAATAGCAGAATAGAGGTTGATTTTATGAATTTAATTATCCCCTTTGCCCATTTACATTATGATATACTCCTTAATTACATGATCACATCTTTTTCAGGAGGACTGCTGTCTTGAGGTTAGATATTGTTGCCAGCTTTATGTATCATTAATTTACTTTTTTAATAGAGCACACAAACTGAATGTGGCAATTGCTTTCCACTCATTTTTTCTGTTATGGTGAACTGCTCTTACAGAAGAAGGCTGTAGGGAATATCAGAGAGCATAACATACAGGATGCAACCTATCCTACAGATTTCCACAAGTCTAGCAGAAGAGGTATGACTTTCTTATTTACTAGGAAGGTTGCATTATATAGGTGAGCTCAGAGATACTGGACTCCTCAGTTAACCAGCTTTGCTCATAATAAGGGAATTTGCTGTGCAATTACTTCAAGTTTTCAGACACAATGAGCTGTATTTACAAAAGGTGTAAGCTGAAGTAGCACCAACAAACTTCGGAAATCCATATACCTGGATGAAATTTGATCCTTTAAATAGATTCAGTCAGATTCACAGGCAGGAATTCATCAAACCCTGAAAGACAATTTTTTTTGTTACAGCTTTTACTTCCTCAGTTATCTGCTTGCAATTTTAGTATTTCTCAAGTTAGCTGCCTCTTCATTTTCCACTTTCCTCTCTTGCTCCCCTCCCCATCAGGACTAACAAGAACAACAGGGTTTTAAAAATACCCTCTGTAAAAATCCTCCTTGTCAGGAATCACTCCATATCCACTGCACATGCTACTCTGATGAGCATGTGAACAGGACAGTCCTAAATATTGACCCACGCAGTACGAGATGTGATTGGGAACTTTTTTCACTACACGCTGGTCTGAGACTGGTCGCATAGTTCCTTTTGCCACTAAGTAGGTCCAGTAAGTCCTTCAAAATAGCTGCAATTCTGTGGCTCTTCTCATGTCCTGTATACTAGCCCTGAGTCAAAGTGGAAAACAGTGACTGGTCAGGACAATAGCCTTCATGGCAATGGAAGCCTGATCTCATCCTTCTTTGGTGTTGTTGGCCAGTCCTGCTTCCAGCTGAAAGGTAGGAATAGAAGTCAAAGCAACTTTGCTTCCAAGGATTGTCTTCTTTTTCCCTACTTCAACACCAGCTTGAGAAAACCAACCGTCTCCCTTTGATCCTTACAGATACTCCATCAGAAGCAACTTTGCCTTTCATTTGATGATCATCTCTGCAGACAAAAAAGAGAAGTAGACTGTGTCCTTGCTGTGCAAAGAGCCAAATGCAAATACAGCAATATGTTTATGTGCAAGGTAAGGCCATGTGTGTGGAGTAACAAAGCAAGTGGCAAGCAAGGGCATCTGATTTATGGAAGAGTCGTTGGGACTCATTCTCTTCTCTTGCCAGCTCTGCACTTTGTAGAAATGGGCCCTTCATTTTAGCCTAATGACAAATCCAGAATATAGTATAATGAGTGCTACCACTGTCAGACAACAGACCTTAAAGTTTTCTCAGCCTTTTAACAGACACGGACAAACTTCCAGCCTTTTTGTGTGAAGCTTTGATTAAACTCTTGCTGAAGTTTCCCTTTGTTGATACATTCCCTTTCAGGCAAAGGTGAAGAGTAGGGGAAAAAAAAACAGCCGATGTCTGAGAGCATGTAGGCTCCCATCTCTATCCCTAATAACGCCATGCAGATCTAAGCCACTTGTTGCCTTTACCTGCTCAGTGTCTTGACTGGCTGGGTCATGTGGCTTATGAAATGCCTTGCTTAGTGAGGGCACTGACTGAGATGATTGACAGCTTTTCCATGTCAGAAGACCAAACTGGCTCAATCCACGGCAGGGAGCTTTAAAGCCTTAAAAAGAGCAGAATCGCCACTGCTCACAGGAGCCCATTAGTGATTTTCTGCTTTTGAATCTAACTTTAGGATGTACCATTAGGATCCCAGATAACCTTATCAGAGATGTCAAAAGGAGTTAGCAAGAAACTCTCACTGTTTGATTCCTGTCTGACCACAGAAGCAAAAAAAAGGAACAAAAGAAGATGCAGATGGAGGAGGAAATACTACCACGGGGAGGGTTCTCCTAGCCTGTAAAGGGGCGTTAGCAAGCATTAATAGATACTAGATGGCAATATGTTAATAACAGAATATCAGTGTTTATCAGGCACTACATGGTAGGTGAAATGCCTGATTGCACTGTTGATAGCGAGTCCATCCAAGGGAAGTGTTTCAGATTGCCTGCAGATTATTAGCTTTTCCCCCCACCTTTTTTTCTTCCTCTTTCCTCCTCCCATTCTGATATACCACTCTCACTACTTACACAATTTTTCCTGTCAGGATTCAACAGTAAGACGAAGCCGTTTCTGATCTTTCACCATGAAGAGTGATTCCTGAATCTCATTAATATTGTCAGATCTTATCAGAAAAGCGACACAGACGTCTGCATCAGCCCTCTGCCTGACCGCATCTGCCACCACACAGAAACATGAGACCAGAAGGATGTGGCATCTCTGTCTATTATCTTTAGCTAGCACAAGTCATGATGCAAAAGATGTGTTAAACTTTTCCCATACATACTTCTTGCAGAACTTACATGGTGCTCTAAAATAGTAGAAAGAGGAGAGGCGACTTTTGCTTTTATTTGCAATTACAGGTTTCTTCTTTCAGGCAGCCATCGATGTAAAATGCATGTGCTGCTCCATTGCAGTCTGCCATAGGCCAACATGGACTGAGCACTGCTTGGCTGCAGTCACAGCGCACATGACAATGCCATTAGCATTTAATCTTAATTACAGGGTAAGTGTTACTACCTGATCTTATCCTCATTTCATCATATAGCCATACCTGTAACCCAAATTTCAACCTAACTACTGTCTGATTATTCTCTTCTTGCTGCACTGTAAGGGGTACTTCCATTAAGCTCAGCAGAAGCATCAGGCTGTCCAGTTAAGCCAAGTATTGGCTCTCAGCCTAAGCCTCTGCTTGTATGCTTTTTCTTTTTTTTAAATCTGCTTCTCTTCAAACTAATCCAAGACAACTGATCTTAATTTTGACATGTGTAAGAGCTTTTAGCATTAGGATCTGTGTGTAAGAGTCTGGTTACCCATCACTTTGCCTACACGATGAGATATCTCTTGCTTCTTACCTCCCATCCATGTGTTTGGAAGTTTTCATGATCCAGTGGAGATACAAGAATGTAGTGGGATGATGAAGGAAGGTAAAGATGTTAGAAGAAAGGTTAGGAATCTGTGGGCAAGGTCCTCCAAGATTGCTTATTCCTCTGCCTGCTTAGTGGATTGTTACGGGAGACTTGCATGCTCCCAGGCTGCCCCAGGCTACTCTTTAAAAATCTTAAAAGAGTGTTTCCCTCTGACCATGTTAGGGCAGTCTCTCAGACCTGAGATACATTCCCAGATATTTGCGGGGGAATCTGGTAATTAATGATAGTCATGAATATCTTATGGATAAAGTTTATTCAGAAGGCAGATAAAAATAGTAAATTCAGAATTCATGCAGGGTGGGACTTCTAAAGCATGTAATGAATTGCTGGTACTTTCTCAGGAAGCAGGCAGCCTGGTTCACACTGTTGTTACTGTAGTCCATAGAAAAACAATTGATTTTCATGCAGTTCCTGCTATGACTATGGATATTTGTAGGGGGAAAAAACAGAGAAAATCAGTGTTTTTTCACTTTGCGCTGAAATGCATAATGGAAGCATCGAAGGCGAACAGTCATAGAGGTTCTAAAAAACCCTGGTTCTTCTACCTCTGGGAACAGAAATAGCATAACCATACCTCAACATACCATCCTGATCTAAGGCAGCAGACACAGCTGTTGAAATGTCTGCACACGTTGCAAGTGTTTCTCCACTGTCGTCCTGCCAGAGCTACAGCTGAGACCTCAAGAGAGAAATGAGTTCAAAGCAGTGCCTCACATTTGTCTCCTTCTCCTTGTTGAGAATCATGACTGCAGCCTTTCAGCCCCTTGAGAGTTGTGTTTCTCAATAGCCAGTGAACCCTGACAAAGCATTAGGACAGGTCCTTCATCCTCAATCACAGGGCTTGTATTCACTCACCTGCCCAGCCAAGTCTTTCTGGTGACATGATATAGTAAAGTAATTGGATTTCATGAGAGAGGATTGTGGCATGATTAGCAGAATGCTTGTGTCCCGCTACTGGAAGGGTTACATTGCACAAAGCTGTAACGGGTCTGAACCCAACCTGCTAAGGAGCCCAAATCTAGTTGGGCTCTGATGGAAGGCTCCTGGGCAAACCCTGCTTCTCAGGATTTTGCCCCCCTCCTTCAAAAGCCAATCCCATGCTGAGACAACAACAGGTATCGTTATTTCTCAAGATGATACAGTCTAGAAAAACAGCAAAGAGCGAAGCCAGCCTGAGAGATTTTACAGGTCTGAGGAATGTAAGCATATATTGATGCCCTGGGTGGCCAGCCTTGGGAAAGGGGAAGTACTGGTTTTAGCTGTGAAGTGTATTTTAAGGGACAAGGTAACTCAGGAAAGGAAGAGGTATGAAATGATAGGGATGCCATCTTTTAACAAAGCGTATGAGGCAACTGATTTCCACTTGAGCAAGACCCTGCACAGGGGTTGTCTTCCTCCATTTTCCCCTTGATGTCTCTCTTCTTGTTATTTTGTCGCTTCATCACTGGAAGGAATGTGCTGAGGTGCAAGAGTATGCTCTATCTTCCCACAGTGCAAGCAGCTGTTAGCTAAGAAATGAGATGCTCAGAGAGACATTTTAAAATACGGTGTGATTTTGATGAACATTAAATTTTCTTTTAGAGGACAGCATGCTTCTATACAGAGACCACATCTCTTCCCTGTGAATAGACAGCAAAGTATCAATCCTTCCTTTAAAAAATAAAGGTTTTAATTGTGAGGCAAATGAACATGAATGCCTCCCCCTCTTTCATTTTATAAAAAGAGACTGACTAGGAAACTAATTAAGTGGTTGGTTAACTTTATGCGTATAAGTAGCTTCATTTAATTTTAAGTCAAGTTACTGCAGCTTCCTATTGAAAGCATCAGCAGAAAGGCGGGCAACTAAATCTCCATAAAAATGCTGTTAATCTTGAGAAGACCTTGAATGGCTCCTGCATTCCCTAATGGAGTCTTTCATGCTCTTTTCTTTTCACAGCCTCATTCTTAGGAGGTGCACTTTTGCTTGTGCGCCAGTAAAAATACAATAATTCAGGAAGAACCATGAACCTTCCTTGAAATAATAATCTGTAACTCCCACTGAATAGAAATAGAAGTAGGATGCATATTATGAACCTGACATTGGCTCAGCAGTGCAGCAGGTATACAGGACAGTGCCAGCCGGTAACTCACATGAGACACCTGTCAGGCTTCTTCAATGCGTGCTACGTAAATTTTAGAAAAACTGATTCATCGTCCGAGATTTCTGTAGGTCTACAGTAAAGTTATACGGTGTTTTTCATGATTACATGTCCATGATGTGACTTTTTGCACAGGAAGACACAAATCTATGCATATTCATCAGAAAGGAAAAAGAAGATTTTCATGTATTTAGGCTTGGGTTCACATCAGGGGCAACAGGTAAATCTATACAATATTTTGGGTGTGAGCTTGCATCAGTGCTTTGAGTCCAAAGTCCCTTTGTATCACACTGTTTGCAGTCAAAGCTACACTCGAGCACAGCTTTCGGTAAACTTTGGGGTGTGCTGAGGGAGAGCCTTTGCGTGCATGCTCTTGATTGACATGTTTAAAGCAAGGGCCTCCTCTCAGTGTGGATGGGCCAGGCTGAGCATGACGGATTGCACCTGCCCTCGCGGCATTTTCACATAGCCCAGGCTGGGCCCAGGGCTTTGGGTCTTTCGGGAAGGGCACAACAGTGGATCAAGGAGAAAAGGAGATCCTTAGGCTCAGCCTGCCTTGTAACTGTGCGGGCAGCCATAGCCTGCTGGACCTGCGAGCTAAGCAGCTTGTGGGTAAGCAAGTGTGGGGGCCATGACAGGTTTTAGCATTTTCAAACAAAATGCAAACCACTTTAGATTTACATGCTCTGTTTCATATTGTCTTGCACAAATCAAACACTCCGGGGACAGATATCCTGAAAGTTTTGCCTCCCTCTTGCACATAGCATCATTTCATTTAGAATCATAGAATCATTTAGGTTGGAAAAGACCTTTAAGACCATCGAGTCCACTTCACCTGTCTTGTAGGACTTGTCACACCAAGACACACGTTCCTCACTTGCAGCGGTGTGGGTGGCTGCTAGCATAGAGCCAGGGGCAGGTGGAGAGACTGTGGAGCCACAGGTGCAGATACAAAGGCTTTGTAATTACTGAAGTAGAAATGTTAGCAGAAGTCAGATGCTGAGCCAGAAGCAGCAACAGTGCAGAAATATGTTCAGGAAGAGAAAAAGCAAAGGATAAGGCAGGAAGAAGGTGGGGCATCAGCTGAAACAGTGAAGGCAGCAGCAGTCATCTATCCTCGTAGTGTGCTTTGTCAGACCAGCATCTCAACACGCTTTTACCTGCCTATACCAGTCACTATGAATGTGTGACACCTTGCTGCTGCCACGGATAATGTTACTAATTTATTGAGCTTTCAGGAGTATTTAGAATGGAAAACAGCACTCATCTCTCATTCCCACATAACCTTCCAATATCAGCTGTCACTACCAATGGGCTTGCTGTTAGTCATTTGTTTGGTTCAGCTGTTTTGCCTGCTGCTTGGGTTTAATAGAGGCTTTCTAGCTTTAAAAAAACTCTAGCTATTGGTTTGATGACAGTGCAGAGGTGGGGTTCCAGTACAGCGCATGAAGTGCCATCTACCCATTTTTTTTTTTTAATCCTGTGGTGTGCCATAATGTGGGGCGGCTACGGTTGGAGAAGAGAGTCATACATTAGCTTTATGTATGGCTGTATCATTACCTGCATTCACTTCACTATTCCTGAACACTGTATATACCTGTGTATGTTTAATTTCTCATATTTCTTTGAGTATACTTCCTATTTTTGGTGTGAGTGCATCTGTATGTGTTTGTCAATGAGACTGAAGAAATAAGCCAGCTTTCCCCTCCCTATTCTTTGTTGTGGATTTGTTACAGCCAACTGGCATGAGGTGCAGCAGCTGAGCAGTTGGAGAGTTGTTTATCCCCTGAGAAAGCCCTTTACTGTCAGGCTCGTTTTTGTTCTAGCAGGAGACTTATGCTGACATACTTTACTCTAGAAGTTGCAAGATCCAAGGCCGTCAAGTGTCAAATGGCATTTTATCCAGGAGCCAAATTTAAGATATAAAAGTTCAGCCATGAGTTTGGCTGGGTTTTTTAGATAATCCAGCAGCCGAGAACAGAACTGTATAGGAGGATGGCCAGGGAGAGAGAGGTTCGCTGCCACACCGTTACAGGTAGTACATTATTTATGTCAAGTTTAGGAAAACAGACTGTCATACCAGTTCATACCAGACCATTGAGTGTGGACTTTAAGTAGCGTTGGTGATAGACTCGGTAGCAACCTTTATTCCATGCAACAGCTGTCTGTACTGGGAGGAACTGGTGTCACTCAGATAATGCTGGCAATCAAGACAGTGATCACTGGCCTTGGCTGTATTCCAGGGTGAGTTACTACATTGCACTGTCCTAAGACTCAGATTCATTTGTAGTATACGATTCTCCTTTTGTTTCCTCTTTCAAGCTGTTATACGTGCTGTTAAACAACTGGCACGTTCCACCCCAGAGGTGAGACCTTCATAAATTGTGAGGCTTGCGCAGCCTTCATTCCTCGGGTCAGCAGCAAGACGGGAAAGTTCAGCCTCTCTGAAGGCAGTTTGGGCTGCAGCAGTTAGGTGGTCAGGGTGCCACCGTCTCCCCATGAAGGATCTTCTCCCCCTAAAGCAGCCCCACGTCAGGGAGGGCTGAGGAATTGGCTGGCATGGTGTGGGCAGGAGGCAGAGGGCACAGGCTGGAATCTGGCTGGCTACGTGCTGCTGTGCTGGTAAGAATCAGCAAAGTGTGATCTCGGGGCTTGGGGATGGGCACGAGGAGCTGACAGGAGTCAAAGCCAGAGCCAGGCGAGGAAGAGCAGCCTGAGCCTACGACAGGAGCTGCGAGCAGGTCGGTGAGGTGCCTGTTAGGGCTGGGGGTCTGGGAATACCGTGTCTTCGGTTTGGGGACCCGGGAACTGGAGGGGAATGAAAGCCTTTCTGAATGACCCACTGTGTTAGCAGAGAGATAACCCCGGGGAGGTGAAGCTGCCGTTGCGTGGCTGAGCCCTGGGGCTGTGGGGTGGCGGAGAGGGGAGTCGATTGAATGAGGGGTGTCAGACCCAGGTGTGCTTTGCAGGATGGTAAAACACGTGAGCTGAGCCCCTTGTAGTCTCTGAGTTAATTTCTGCCTCTTCCAAGGTTGTGGAAAGGCGGATTTGGGCCTAGGAATGCAGAAGTGTTTCTCTCAGATACATTTTTGACCTTTAAAATCCCTTTAAAGAACTCAAAATGTGGTGGTGAGGTGATTTATGGGGTAGATGTACAAATGAATGAAACCCATGAAGATACAGTGTACCATGGTTGTATTACTGCCTTTAAATTATATTCATATGACTGTGTGTGTGCGTGGTGGGGAGAAAAAAGGGAGATGCTGAACTTTAAAGAAACAGTTATATAAAACTGCAATTTTCTGCTATTTTAAGTGTACTTTATCCCCAGTATTTGCTGGCACAGAAATCTCAGTAAGCATAACTGCGCATTCAGCATATCCTAATTGTTTTCAGGATATGTGGCTGTATGGCACTGATATTAATTGCATGTCATTGTTCCTGAATTAAAATGTTCCTATTTACTAACCTCCTTCCTCCTTATAGTCCTGAGCCACTGGAGAGTTTGAAGCTCATCTATTTGTCAAGTATGTTTTGTGAGTTAAATCTTCTGTCACCATTACTGGGAATTTGTATCCACTGGTAACAACCCAGGAGTTGCCATTTTACTCAGAAATGGGTCATCTAGCCTGACTGTGCTGGCAAAGATTATGCAAATAAATAAACAGATTACTTGAGACATTATGTGTCTGTGCTAGGAATATCAAGTCTGATGTCTGTTATGTTATCTTAATAAATTAACCAATACTAATGCTTTATCATCGTTATAGATAGGTGCTCATTATGAAATGGGTTGCTTTGTTTGCTTTTGTTTGTTCTTAGTTAACAGCGGCTCAAATACTGAACAGCCTGACTGTTTTCAAGCTGACAACTACTTAGGACCCAGATCAATTTATTTTCTTAAATAAAGGTAGGCAAGAAGTTATTTTTCCTGGAAATTATGTAAGATTTTTTAATGTGTCTCCCATGCTGAAGTGGGATGAAAGGTCAAAATTAATTAAAACTTTAGCAAAGTAGAAATCTACATGAAAAGATTCATTTGGTGTCTAATTTTTATAGGCCTTGATTTATCAAAGTGCCTAAGTGTATGTTTAATTTTCTGTATCTTTAATTTCAGCCACTTAGGATTTTATTGAGTCAAAAATTGATGAGATTTCTGGAAGTCTGGTCTTGGAGTGCCTGGGGAATAAACTTGAAAAACAGAGAAACCAATGTGCTTTCCAAGATTGCAGTGAAGACATGAACTTCTGCTTCTATCTCCTTCTCTACACTAAGCAGTAAATGATGGTAAGAACCCATTCTTTGCAAAGCGATGGCCCTGTAGAAATTAAACTGTGCTTTAAACGGCACATACAAGATTCATTCCAGACTGCTTGTCTGGAGTGCTTGCAGGAGTGGGTGGTTGCAACATCTGGAAATGGATTTGTTGTTCAGACCTGTCTAAATCTGGTGCAGTCCATGGTTACTTACTTTCTGGATAAAGACAGGAATCGAACTTTTACTATCGTGTTTAATGTTTTCCTTTCTGGAACCTCTACAGGCCCTTTTCTGTAGTCTTGAGGTTCCCTTTCTTTGCCCTGCTAAGTAACAGCTGGGTATTGGAGCAACCAACTTGGCTGAAGATTTTTAGATGCTTTCAAATTGTCTCTTGTCAACGTCAACCAGAAGTTTATTCCCATAATCCCATGGCTGCGCTTGGCAGCTTGTAAATCACAGATGTACGTCAGTGGGAAGGAGTGGATTCCTTCTGTCTTAATCTGCAGCCTCTTACTTTTATGACTCCTTTGTATCATCAGTCTTTATTTCCATCACAAGGAAAAAATGTCTTCCCCCAGCAGCTGCATCCAGATGAATGTGTTTTATTCTCGGCAAGATCCGAGGAAGGCTATTTACAAGGGTTCTGGGCACTCAGGACACAGAAGCACTGGTACTTTTGAAACATGCCTTGTATATGATGGATGGGGCATATTATCTAAACGCTAATAAATACTGAGCCACAAATTGGCTCAATTTTTCTTCATTCCTCTGCTGCCTGTGGTTGTTGAATGACGCTAAATCTAGCCTCGGACACATTACAGTACTAATTAGTTCTGATTTCTTTCTTTGTTCTTTCTTTTCGGTAGGGCAATATGGATGTACTGCCTCTGGGCATATTTATGTTACAGCCTCGTTGGCTTGCCTCCACCAAGAGCATGTAGTACAGTTTGGTGTGAGAAAGACGAGGTACAAAGCTGGTGTACATCTCACCTGGCACAGCACTCTGGAGCATAATTTAAAATGGTCAGTAGGTTTGTATTTCTTACTAAACTCCGTAGGACTTTCCCATAGCGATGATGTCCTTTGAATGTACGTTTGATCACATACACGTGATATAATGTATTCTATCAGGTGAATACTTGCTACAGCAGCTTCTGTGTAAACTGAAGAACAAATCAGTACTTTTGAGCATTCTAGATTTAGATTCTTAAAGATAAACTGATGGATATTGACTTTTTCAATTTACATTTTGGGCCAAAATTTGAAAAGCAAGTGCGTAACTCCTGCTTAAACAACTCTAAATATACTTCTGCTGCTGGCAGTGCCTGAGTAAAACTGCTGCTGGCAGTATGATACCTGGACCTGCAGAAGCCCGTATGTCGAGAGTTACAGCAGTTTGCACATGGATGTGTTGGAAGCGCCGGTGATGCTCACAAGCGTGCCTAGACATAACTTGCAAATATATCAGAGCTGCTTTTTGAAAATCTGTCCCCAAACTTCATGAGGTAGAGTTAATTTGCAATTCTTTGTATTCAAGGCATTCTCAGTAATAGCAGCTGTTGTTTTTTGGCCAGAAAACAAATAAGCCACTTTGCACTGGTGCTACGCATGTATCCTGCAAGTCTTACATGCTATTCCAAATTAAATTAAAAAAATAAAATAAATTTCATGGCTCATAGGCAGCCTCTAGGAAGGCTCTCTGGCACCTTCTGTGAGCTTTTGGGACCAATGCTGACTTCATAGCAGCTGAAAACTTTGAATAACTTGGCACTCCAGTACTCAGAAATAATATGTCCGTTCTTAAAGACCTGGTTATTAAAGATTCAGAGTCTTTTTAGTCTACTGTGAGATCACTGACAACTCTCTGTCCCAGAGAATTCAGATGTTTGCTAGGTACTTGTGGAAAAATCTTTGCGATTTAGTGCAGTGGCAATGGCCTGTCTGACACAAAGGCTAAAATGAACAAATACATATTTAAGATAGCCACCACTACCATGTGTTTATTCTGTGAAATACAGCATTGTTTGGTTTTTGGTCTTCTACCAAAAGACTCCAGAAACTGAATGTATTGAATTTAGCAAGCAGAGATTACGAGTGACTTCATGACAGTCTGTGCACAGGGAACAAAACTTGTTTTGCTCTTCAGCGTGGCAGACAAATGCGTTACATAATCTGAGTTGAAGCAAAACTGGAGGTAGGGTTCTCATTTTTAATTATGCCAGTGATGAATTGCAGGAAACCCTGTCCAGGCATTGCAATTAGTTCTTATAACCAGAGGTTTTGGTTGGGCTCACCTTCTAGACTCTATTCTGTAGCTCAGACAAGAGGTTGTATCAAGGATGTGGTTTATGCTCTTTGTACAGATCAGATGAAATGATTCAAATGGTTCCTTCTGGCCATGAAAAGAGAGTCTGTGCTTCTTACAAATAGTAACCACTGTGTGCCGTCCTTGCTAGAGAGTTCTCCCGGACTTCCTTAGGGAGCTGGGTTACGGTCTGAGGTGTTTACAAGCTGTGTCAAGAAATTTGGTTGTGAGATTGCTGTGTTTGTGGTTACCATGTGGTACAAGTGAGGCATACCAGGTGGGTGTAAAGACAGAAGATCTATTGGGACGTTCCCATCGGCTCCTTTTGTAGAAGAGGCTGTTGTATGCATTTATCCTGGAGAGTGGACGATGGACATTCTGTAAGTGAAACGTAAAATACCGGAGGTGGGACAGATCAGTGTCTCCCACCGACTCCTGTGGTCCCTGTCTGAAAGATGTTTTTTAACTTACTATTTTTCTAGCTTACTAAATGGATAGGGGAAGACATTTCACATTCTTCACAGTTTAGACATTTAAATAGCTCAGGAGAGTTTGACGGTACTGAACTAATCATACAATCTGGCTCTGGTCCCTAGCAAAACTATCCCTGACTCCAGACACAGGCTCGCATGGCATGCATTTACTACCTCTGTTTCTGTGTTATTACTGTCATCTGTGTTTATTTGTTTAGAGCCGAGTCTGGACTCACCTGATGTCACTGATTTCTGTAGGCTCAAGCTCAGCTCTGAGCGACTGGCTTTGGGTTTTTTTTCCTTGTTCATCTTTTCTAGGGAAGGCTGATAAAAAGCAATTCAAAGGTGCCCACTGGGTGCAGAGATACAATATGCCAGCGCTGTCTGTAAGCGGTGATGGGACGACCTCAGCAATCCTGAGGTTTGATCGTACTCATCCAAATACACAGACGAGACAATCTTGTTAAATAATTGAAGTGGTATTAAGTTCAGGCCTCTCACATTTAGTGCTTTTCAACTCTCCTGCCACTTATTTCATTGCTCTTTGCAGAGAAATTACACTTTTCTAGTTTTAGCATTTGTTCTGCTCTGTGCCACTGGCTCCCAGCAGCTTCTGCAGACCTCCCGACCTCCCTGGTGCAGCCGGTAATATCATGGCTTGTTTCCATGGAGACCAGAGTACAGTGATAAATAAATGTGGCTGGGAATAGCAAGCTTTCACCTTCTGTCACAGAAGGGGGAATCGTGGCCTGATTGTGTAGTTACACAAAGAGGACGGGAGAGCCCCCGGTTCCCTCCTCTTCTCCGGGTCGTTGCTGGCTTTCTGCGGCCTCAGCATCCCCAGGTAGATGGATGAACAAGCCCCAACCCACGGGTTGTTCTTCACCACAGCTACCTGTCAAGAAACCAGCGTGTTGAGTGCGTCTTCCGTCCTTGCTGTAGTGCCTTGACGTGGTAGGGATGGCATTTATTTTGGGGCGTGCTTAGTTTCACTGACTGATTCTGAAGAGCGTGAGCTGGGCAATGTACGTTTAGGTTACACTAGTGTAAATATCCATGCTGCTTTCCTTTGATCTGGCTGATGGAATTGTAGCCTGGGAGCCAGAAAAACTCAGGTTTGGACCCCACTCATGTTGCCGAGCTGCTCTGTGGTCTTGAAGGATCATTTCTCATTCCTCTCTTACGCTTTACTTACGAGGTTATAACACTTCTGGAGCAGGGAGTTTCTTTCTGAGGATAGTTTCTATGCTATCTGTCCCAGGGATGGCTTTGTCATAGTTAAAGTTTCTAGGTGAATTGTAATACTAAAAAATAAAGTTCAGGAATGCTCCTCGGGGCCTGTACTACGTTTCATTCTCCCACATACATCTGGTTACAGGCCCTGCAGGGGTTAGCAGGGACTGCTAGTGAACATGGGTCTTCCAAAACTGCCCTGGCAATGAAGATGGAAAACTGGTCTCCGACTACTTTTTTTTTTTTTGGCTGCTTAGAGAGAAGTTGTTCTCAGGATAAATGACTTTTCTTATCGGAGGGTTCAATCTTAACCTGCAATGAATATTTTCTCACGTGGTACAGTAGGTGAATTTTGTCAGACCGAATGCCATTGTTTAAAGTTGTAGTAGGTTCAGTCCAAAATTCTGACCTCAGATCCTCTTCACCTCTGGTGAAATGAAAAGCTGAACCCAGATCTGGGGTGGTTCAGGTTTAAAATAAATTTAAAAATAAAATTCAGAACTTTGAAATTGGGAGTGAAAACTTTAAACTGTATCAGATCTGAAGTGTAACCTGTTTGTGCTTACTTTACTATCAGCTCCTTTCTGTCCTGTCACATTTATTAATTACTGCAAATACCACGTTTGCCTGTAAGCAGGCAGTCTTTTCCAGGCCTTGTTATTACTCATTACTTGAATTGCTCTCTCTTTATCTTGTTTGATTCTGCTGGGACACTCAGGCAATTTTCCAAGGCTGTGAGCACAGGATTGTGTAGAAATCATTGCCTGGCATTGATGCTTCAGATGCTTCAGCCGAAGATGCTCTCTCTTGTGATTTACCAATAAACCAGCAAGACACTTTGCTGCTAGCAGCCTTATACTGCTGAAAATTGTTTTTGAGGTGAGATGGTAAATTATGGTCTTTCACTTTCTGCAGACATAGCTGTTTGATAGATCTAGTTTTGGTGTCTTACGTAGTCAAACTGAAAGTCCCTTGTGCTTTCCCTCCCTCATGTTAAAAAACCCAGTTGTTTTGTGTTCTGTGTTACGCAGAAGTGGCTGCATTTCGTTAGAATTTGTGTATGCAGTGTAGATGGGGGAAGAAAGATTGGCGTAGCAGGAAATAAGCTTCTTTCTTCTCTTCTTGTTCCAAAGGCAACCAGAACATGCTTGCCACTGATGTGCTGAGCATGGTGCTACACTAGGGTCTAGACATTGTGAGGCATTGCAATGATTTATGTACATTCCTGTTTTTATATGCTCCAGTCTAGTTCTTCTGAGATTTATGTTGGTAGTGGGACACAAGTCTTATGGCCGAAGGGACACTGAAGGGAACCATTCCTTCCATAAGCCTTTGGACCTCTGAAGTTTGTCCTGTGGGGCTGTCTTATGCATTACGGGTCCCCCATTTTCAGTTGTCTGAAGAGTTCTGTGTTAGCAGTTTACTGAGAATAATACTTCTTTCTCTCTCCTGCCCCCTCTGGTTCCTTCCTTTAATGTTTGCTAGCTTTACCTTTAGAATTCCTCTATTTTAAGTTCTGAAATGGGCTTCTGATTAACCATCACCTATGAATGCTATTAAAAAAATGCCAGAATCGTCCTTGAACTCACGTCTGTCCTTTTTCTGCTCTGGTGGGACTGAATACCTAATTATAAAGAAGTAAGGAAAATTAAAGGAACTGTTCTGTCCTTTCTAGAATCCTGTTTGACAGTCCGATTATCCTCAAGAAGAAAGGACCGTCCTGGTGCAGTCCCAGAGGAGAAGGATTAACAACCCTGGAAGCAGTGAAAGAAGATTCACGCTGATGTGAAGAAGACAGATGCGTGCGTAGTTCAAGTTCATCTTGGCAGAGTCATGCTGAAAATGCCAATCTGACAATTTTAATGCTGGCAGGAAAAGTAATGTATGAGGGGGCTGGGTAAGTGATGGCTTGTTCCAGCTCCCGAATAGCCCCCCATGCACCCAGGGTGGCTGTCTTCTTGCGAGTACGTATCAAGGTGACAAAGGACGCCAACCCAGAGATGATCATTTGTCTGGGGCTGTTGCTGCTCAGTGGTGAGAGAGATGCGGGCTGAGATGTTTTTGCCTCAAGCAACAAGGTGTATGTACAGGGAAGGTAAAGGTGTAGCTATACCAGAATTTGCTTTAAACTCGCTAGCGCGGGTACTGATGGTGGGCCAGCGCAGCAGCACAGAGCTGAGCGCAGGCTGCACAGTTCACTTAAGAAGGGAGGTAGATAGAGCAGGAGAAAGCTAGTGCTGGAAAACGCTTTAGTCTCAGTTCATTGAAATTGGTCTCCTTTGAACATCCACCTCTCAGGAATTTGGTCATAGTTTTGGTCTTTGTGGTCACAAAAGCGGTGTAAATGTTTGTCCTTCTTCACCCTTCTTCAATTGCATGCATCAGAGTGGTGTCTTGGACTTACCACCATGCAGGGCTCTTGTATGTAATTGCCCTGGTACCGTTATGTCACATTACTATAGTACTAATAGGCTTTTTTAGTGTTGTAACATTTGGATGTAGCCTCTGTGGAAATTCCTCTGAGGCTTAATGTCTGTCAGTGCAGAATCCTTAGCAGGATTTCAGGAGGGATTATGTCCTATGGGAAAGCGTCAGTAATTTCATCTTACAAACAGCTGAGGAAAGGTGAGCATCGCATTTCTTTCTGTCCGGTTCAAAACAAGACAATGCAGAATTTCTTCTGCTTTCTACATTGGGAATGTGGACTCCAGTAGTCTTTGCTATAAAGTAAAGGAGGATATGGCCATGTTAGAAATTCTCCGTGGTTTTGGTATGCTGCCAGCAGTTTCTGCAAGGTGCCCAGGTGAAAGAAGGAGATGGTGCTTTTTAACACCGTGTCTTGGACTACGCTGAACGAAGTAAATAAAAGGCACTTCTGGAGTGGATTCTTCCTACTGAAAATTAAGGGAAAGTGTGCTGCAAAGAGTGAAACGGGGAGAGCCTTGCAAAGAAAAAAAGGCTGTAGGAACGCTTTCTTGGAGCAAATGTGTCAGTGAAGTACCCCCACACACCTCCTGCCACCACCCCAAGCACTCCCTCTGCCTCCCAGACAGACAGGCTGGGGTACCGGCCCTGCAGCACAGCCGCCTCATCCGTCAGCCGAAGGAGTAGCTGTGAAGCCAGGACACACCTGAGGGTGCAGAGGAGTAAAGGAGCGGGGAAGAGAAAATGAACCTCATCACGCTCGGGCCCTGGGTGGTGAATGGTGTGGTGAACAGCGTTGTCTGGTTTTTACCACGTAGCTTAGACCTTGCCCAGCTGCTCGGTGGATGCTATCGCAAGGCTAATGGTAAAGGGTAAGCTGAGAGTGTACAATGAATTCCCCTCTGGAGAAGAAATGCTGCTGGTTATTAGGATTTTTTTTCTTTTTATAACTGGCACACCCTAACCATCTTACAGAGTGGAAAGGGATTAAAATCTAAGCAAAAGGTGGCATAGTTTTGTTCTGTTTTGGTTTTAATTCAAACTAGGCGATGTGCCACAGGGGTGTTGGATACCTGCTGGATGCAGCAGAGCTGGAAACCCAGGTGCTTTTTTAAAGAAGGTTTCTGAACTGGTGATAAAAGAGAGGAAGGCTCGGATGAGGCTTTCAGTAGTTTTGCATTGGCAACTTCAGTCTGGGTTCTTTTTTAGGCAGAAAGGGTCCATCAGGGCACTTAGTAGCAAAAGCATTTTGACTGAATAAAATTAGGCAAATGTCTCCTGGTTGGAAAACAATGAAAACACATTACTTGCATATGTGTTTGGGGAAGCTTTGTCACTCTTAGTGTGTTTGAAATCACAGTTAGTCTCCCGAGTCTAATGGAAATACGGTTTGCATCTGGGAGAAAGAATAATGTCCCAAAGAAGGAGCCTTGTAAGAGGCAGTAGGCCAGGCTCTACTATCTGTCGCTCTGTCATCAGTGGCAATTGCTGTTCATTTGTGAAACAGCTGGCACACTTTGCTCCAGAGGTGGTGGGCTCTGGCAAGAGGATAGGCAGGATAATGGGTTTCTGTCTCCACAAATAACATCATGCCATGATTTTGAAATTTAAGACAGGATTTTAGCAGCTGAGTAAAACCTTTTTTGTTGTTGTTGTTTTTATTAACAGTAGTCTCTTTCCAATGTGACTTTGTGAAGCTGGAAAACGTTTCCTTCTCTTCCCCTTTTGTTTTGCCATGAACACATAAATATCCATAAAGTCATGCTCTCTCTGCTCTGCACAAACATACCGTGAGCTTGAAGGGTTGCCCAGGCAGCAAAAATTCCTTGCAGATGTTATCATAATCTCTTCAGTTTGGTTGTTGTTAACACAAGCTGCTTTTGTAGGTTTTGCATCTTACTCCCAGCTGTTTTTCTTGCCCTGTCATGGACTGTTACATTTTTTCTTCTGCTTTACACAAGTTACATGCATTTTACTTTTGCAAAACTAACTTTCCAATCTAGCTTTGTCAAAGAATTTATGAATGCAGCTACTTGATGTTTCGCAGGTCATGGACATTGTGGGAAAATCTATGGAAATAAAGCACCTCTGCTAGGCAAGCTCTGCTTCAAAAAACGGTATGAAGCATAATAAATCCTGTTTCTCAAAAGATTCTGTTCATTATGGTACTGATCTTTGTTAATCTCTCATGTGGCTACTTAACACTGGTTTGTCTGTATTGATTTTCTTCTGCAGATCACTTCAGCTCTTGCACACTTTGAACTCATCTCGTGTGCTTGACATCATTTGTTGCCTCGGGTTATATTGCAGGACACAGCAAGCTGGTGAGTCTCTGAAGCCAATTTTTTTGCATTTGAACTTCCTAGGTCTCCTCTTATCATGAGACTAACAGGCAAAGGCAGCTTCTAGCTGAGATATTTTGTAAACTTCTTGGTGATTTCTTCCCAGGTATCATAATGACACAGCTGTGAACACATCATTTCTGGGATCTGCAGCTGGACTGGCTTGTAGATGACAGCCAAAAAACATTTGTCCATGTAGCAAGGGAATTTGAATTGTCTGCTGTGGATCAGCTCCATTCTCAAGTGTAAGTCTAAAATAAAGCTCGTATGGAACAGAGCAGAACGCATTCCTTAGTTTCTGTGGCAAGCTTTGCTGATATATTGAGATGAATTAATTTTTAATACCATCAACAGAGCTGCAGAAAATCATGCCGATCTTCAGGGCTGTCTTATATTTAATATAGGAGATACTGGCTTTGATTTGGGGTTGCTTGTTACTGCAATAGCGGGTTGAGTGTACAGGATGACAAAACTATGCAGAAACTAGTAATTGGTAATCGTGGTAATAGAGGAGCTACGTCAGGACAGAGGGAACACGCTGCCTGTCCCGGAGGGAGCATGCGGGTGGAGGAGTCATCACTGGGGGAAGGCAGCCTGTTCCTGCCCTGGGGGCTGTCTGCACCAGTGACTGGAGGAGTGACAGGATGCCTCCAAGTCTCCGTCACTCTAAATTGCAGAAACCTTGGCGTCACAGTATTTACATTCAGTTCTGTTGCTTCCATGCCAAAGTGGTAAGTCAGAGAGGTAACAAAAATGGTTAAGGAATTTGAAGGATTGACTCGGAGAGGTGGTTAAAATTGCTCAACATGCATCATTTGCCTTAAGGGCAAGCTGGGAAGATATGGCAAGGAAATAAATAATTGGGAGGATATGAAGACAAAGGAAAGACAGGCTGTTCGTGGGAGCCGTGGAGGAGCCACTAGGGTCAGTGAATAAAGTAAACAGAAGGAAAGTAGACAAAATATGTTCTGTTCCCTGCACTGAAGCTGATTTCTGGAATGATCTTGAACAAATTAGTTAATTTATTTGGCTGTCACTTTTCTTGCACAGTGCTGGAAACTTGGTTTCTTGTTGCTGCTATACAATTTTTAGGTGGAGTCCTGAAGCGACGTTGTTCTCAGAGAACGTACAGTTGGATGGTTGCTGCTGTGTGCTGTGTTGTCTTCTTCAATTCCAATACAAGAATTTAATTAAGAGTCTTTTCTCTGTACATTAAATATTACCCTCTCTGCTGAAAAGATAGTTATGGTGATAATACATCGGTGAGATGCTTTGAGTTCTGTGGATGAAAAAGTATTTATATATGCTAGTATGTTTTCAGATTACTGGAAACTTTAAAGTTATGGTCTCAGTTTGTGTCATACAAGGTATTGTAGTAAACTGTGTGTCTAGATATATGGCTGCTAAATACAAGACTACAGCCCTTGTTGCAATTACATAGCCAGGGGTTATAGCAAGGAGTAGTAGGTCAATAAAAGATTGAAAGTTAAATGCAAGGTGAAAATGCAGACTCAGGAGATCCATTAGATGGGGATCATCTCCCTGACAAGGTGCTGATGTTGGAAAGCAATGGTTAGTGCACTTGAGATTACAGTGGTAGAGAATAATCTTGTGATATGCAACGGCAATCCTTTCCTGTTCGCTTGCTAAAACTTTTGGTAAGGCTGGAAGAAGGACAGCAAATGCAGACTATTTGTTTCCCCTTCCTCTCAGACTTGTGTTTCAGTGCACAACATACACGGTTGTTGAACTCTGTCTAGCTGGCACCCCCCTGCTTTTGAGAAATAAGTGTTTAGAAAACAAGACAGAGAAGGAATGCAGNTCAAAAAAAAAAGCCTCAAGAATATCCCAGAGCATTGCTAAGGTTAACTGACTGCTTGAAGCTGTTGCTACGGACTTTCCAGGAGAGAATGATTTTTAAGGACTAAAATCGACAGTTGCATGGCACCTGTCTGTGTGACTGTCAAATGAGCACTGTTCTCTCTTGAAGCTGAATTTTCTAAGGTGGCCAACTGGTACAGAACTGGTGAAGGTCCATGTTTATAGCAAACCTCTGTGGGATTGACATGTTGTTTAACAGGTCTTAAATGGGGACAGCAAGGTGCTAGGAGAGATTCTGCGCAAGGCCAAGCAGCACTAAGTGGTATTTTTGGCAGCAAGCAGATTAAAAATCTTTCTAGTCACTGTAGACACAGTAGTCATAGGTGGTCATAGATATGTCAAAATATTAAATATTTAATTATTTCATATTTAGATAGGGTTCAAAATTGTACTTCACAAAGCCAATCCAAAATAATATTATCCTCTAACTCGAATGCCAGCACTATAGAGCCAGCTGACGCATCAGTGTGTTTTGCACAATGTGTACCACTGTATCAGACATCTAGGGGCACATTTGTGATAATAACTCACCACATCTGAGTCTCATAGCAGGAGGATGAGGTCATGCTTGGGTGTTAAGTGGAAGCGATCAAGGAATCTGAAAATAGCAGACCACATCTTTCAGTGATTCAGTAGTTTCTGAGATGGTTTGCACACTCCAAGAATGATCTCCAAGATCCATGCTCTAAAAGTCAGTGTCTTGGGATTAACATTCTGTATGAACAGCTGGACTCATATCTGAACAGTATGTTCACCTGAGGGTTTCGTTACAAAGTTAGCGTTTGCAGCCTCACCTGGTCAAGCAGTAAAGCATTCTCCAACAGGCTGATAGATGAGTGCATGTGTGTGTGTCTATGTATAAACAGAGACCATGTAGGTGAGGCTATCCAATGTTTCCATCTGAAAACCTAAGACACTGATCTGCAGGATTTTCTTTGTTCCCAGTTCTTCAAATGACCACATTAATCCTGTTCACAGCAATCTCAATGAAAACTGGTTTTTGGGAGAGAAGCAGACTTGCCAGTTTCAAGACAAAAGTACTTAAAAGTTTATTCACAGCATTGAAAAGTAGGTGAATACATCAAGTTGTCAGTAGGGCTTACTTTTTCTACAGCTGTAAGGTTGTTCTGTATACTCCAGACATTTTCCTGCTGTCTATGCCAATGGTGAGTCAAGTATTGAGATACTTAAGAGGTATTTGTATTCAGAAGCTCTGGAATCTTTCCTGTATTTGAAACTTACCCTATAGTCTCTGCTGGACCATCAGCAGGGCTGAGCCCAGACTCTTTCAGCTTTATGGTATGGTGCTAACATAAATCCCAGGGCTGGTGGTGTTACTGTGCTGGGGACAAATGTGTTCTCAAGGATATCTAAACCTGACAGTGCAATGTCTCAGTGCCTTTTAGTTACTAATAACCTGCAGCAGAAGAAAGCTTGTCAAAATTGTTCGCACGCCTCTTGATGTCTTGTTCCACTAAAAATGTTACAAAATACAACCAAGTGAAGCTAGACTTCTCATCACTAGTTGTCAACTTTTAAAGATGTTTAAGACATAAATTATGCAACAGATGTAGTTTGCTACAAAGGGAATAAATGCACACACTGAGGTTGATGTGCTGCTCAGCTAGAGCTAAGGAAATGGGATGGAGCTCCCTCAAGGAAGCAGAAAGGAAGGGAGAGCAAAGGGAGAGGAGAGGAAAATGGGTGCAATGCCAGCCTTTCCTAAGGACTGGAATGGGGAAGAGTGAGTTTAAGGATGTCCATTACCATTTAATCTAGACATGATTTCTTTCTTGTTTATTGCTGCCAGGATCAGGATGAATAGTTTAAGTAATTAGTTTAAAGGGACTGGATCAATAACTGATTAAAAAAACAATTTTGTTCTTGTTTCAAAGCATGGATTTAGTTTTGACTACTTCTGGAAGGTCTTTAGCAGTTTGGCTGGGCTTAGCGATGCTGATAGTGTGCGTTTATATGGTTTTGGTGGTTCTTTTTTTTTCACCCCTGTTCATTTGGCATGTTTTTTCTTGTTTAATATATAAGAGGAGGGAAATAGCAACCATAGAAGAAATTCCACTCTTGAGCATGCTGCTTAAGGATATGGGTCAGGAAGACAAAGACTGCAAGGGATTTAGAGTGGATATTGAGATTCCTGTAGTACTTTAAACGCAACCAATCCATCAGTGCTTGGTAACTATTTGTTCCACATGAAATGGCAAGTTACAATGCACATCAAAAAGCCTCTGCTGCTGCTCATTGCTCCTTCCTTCTCCTTAACTGTCAGACTCTGCAAAGTGCTGAAGTAGCTTGCCTAAGGCTATGGATACAATCGATTACAGGGTTGTAATTAGGAGTCTTAGCCTGCTGATCATTCTTTTGGTCTCTCTTATCTTGATTTTTCAGACTAAGAGCCCATCTGAGGTGCTCTTCAGAAAATCCAGGTCAAATTTTTCAGCTCTTAGAAATCTAGGAAACTTAATATCTAGTCTCAGATTTGGTATGTAAATCCATCTGTTACCAAACTGACATCAAACCAACATGAAGATGCACCACACTATGACCATTCAAGACCTGAAACACAGCAGAGGATCTGAAAATGTTAGAGAGATATCCTTTTAAATTCTACATTGCATATTTTACATTTGTATTTAGTATGTAATGAAGTCCAAAGCATACTCTGCTAGTGAGATATGTACCTGCTCATTTAGTTTAGCATTCTCAGGCCTTTCACGTCTTAGATACTCATGGAAGATAGGTCTTTCTACTGCATTTCAAGAAAAGAGCATGTTTCTTACCAAGGGTGGAATGCTAGCATGTTACTTACAGGAATCTTCCATGAACTTCTAGCAAGGCAAGAAAACACTCTATGTATCTTCAGTTTTTTGAGGTTTTTTTTTCTTTTTATTTTTCCTTTCTTTTCGGAACATTGGAAACTTCTTACTTTACTTTCCAACTTCAAGCAATATTCCCGTGTATGCATTTTATGAATCATTATAATCTGTGGACTGTTTTAAGGGGACACAGTGTGCTTCCAGACTTGACTTCCCTAAACTCTGTCTTCTTTCCTTTTTAAGGTATCGGAAGCTGAAAACATTTCTGCTCGGTGCATGCTGATACATACAACATGGCTTGTCTGACTGTTTATGCAGAGGAGGTGAGAGTGGGGCAGGAAGAACAGGTAACAGATGTACAGTATTTCTTACACACTTCCCTACTATTAATATAGGCTACAAGAACAGATACTGCAAAAAGGAAGATCCAGGTGTAAGGGGGTGGAAAGGAGAGGGAAAACACATTTGAAAACAACTCCAGCTGATTTGACCTACTGCATATTTACTTACTGTTCAACACAGGGAGAGTGAAAATAGAGGCTTGAATTTCCACAAAGGATTTTCCCTCTATAGGAAGGCTATTTTCTGATTTATTCAGCATGCCAAGATACAGGACCGTCAGACCAAGCAGAGATGCTTACAAGGCTAGGGAGACCAATGCAGGCAGAGATTTTCAGACTCAGACATGCATGCCACTAGTTTGTATCTAGTAGGCACAGAAATCTTGCTCTCCGCACAGGCTTTATGACAGAGCTTTGTGTTGTGTAAGGCTGGAGAGAGACATCTGAAAACAAAGTGCACCCCAGGGGAGTTTGTGCTGCTGGACCAGTGGAGATGAGTTGGCAGCGCGCCAGCCCCCAGAAAAACGAGATTGAAAATGAGCTCTGACAGGTTAGATGTAATACTGCAGGGCCAGCTGTGCTGGATACCAGCCTCGGTATTGGCGTGCAGAGGGATTTCAGCTGCGATACCTTGTGCGGGGAGAAATACTCATTCCACTGTAAGGTGGAAGAAGCAGTAAGCTCCTTGAATGCTGGAACTTCTTTGAAGGCTGGATCCAGGAGGACACATTCTCTAAAGCAGGGATTGATAGTCAGTACCTCTAGTGAGTGTGCTAGTGTGAACAGTCACAGGGCAGCTCATGGGTAGCCCTAGCTTTTTTGTGTTGGGACTGCAAGCTCAAGGTCTAGCTTGTTTGGGAAATCCCATTCTAGCTTCAATCCACATCAATTCCTGAGTCCTGCCAAATGGATACACCTGGCTTTCTGTGTGCAAGACCTTTGGTTCTGGAATAAATTGACTAGTGCAAATAGGGACTAAAATGAAACTGCTGCTCTCTAAGATGGCTCAAGAGGCGAACGTGCAAACAGAGGAGTGGGTGTGGAAGTGCACTGCCTGGTGAGTGTTAGGACAGAGGATTACAGCATAGCTACTGTTGTAAACTTGGATAAAGTGTGTTGGCAGAGCTGTGTTTTGACAGGAGCTCTCCATATCCGAGATCATAAAGGAGAGTTGGAAGGGAATGGTTCTGAAATGGTAAACTACTGCCAGGCCTGCATAATGAGAAATATCTGCCAGTTTTTCCATGCACACTACATTAATTCACTTAAAAAATTACTTTGCTAGTAAATTTATTACAAGCCTACCCCAGTGGAAAACTGAGGCCTCATTACTGTGTTAGCATATTCCTCATGCAGGACATGAGAAAAGATTTCCAACCCTCCCAAGTCTCTTCCAAAATTGAGAAGGATTTAAATACATCACCCAAATTGAGCTTGGTTCCAAGCAAAGTAGTGGTTTAGCGTCTCAAGTGTGGTGGCCGTATTCGGTACTCTCCAAAACCGGGTCCCAGCTGCAAGAAGAAATGCTGGTGGATGGGTCCAGTATGACTGTGTTCTCAGGGACTGGCTTTTAGCAGAGGGGAGGTGGAGGGAAAGCAGGGCTTAAGAAATCCTTTCATTCCTTTTGCTGAAGAGTTCTGCCTACATGCAGGCTAGAGAAATAAATTAAAGTTTGGAGTTGGTGCCGTGAAGGAGTGCTTGTTGACTGCAGTATGTGTGGACATGCTCTGAGGTGGAATAAGGGACAACGGGTGATTTTACCATGCCCTCTTGGTGGGAAAATAAAGGCTGTGAGAAGGGTACCGCTACACTTCCACAGCACCAGTGCAGCTTGTAGCCCAAGTCTGCACATATCAAGACCTAGGTAAAGGATTAGGAGCCTTATTTTTAATGACTTCTACCCCACTCAGCCTTCTGACAAATCGTCTTTAACTTGAGCTTTATGAAGTTGTTGTGACACTTCCCAAGAGAAATTCAATTTACAGCGAGCTCTTAGTGTTTTGTGATGGTGGCTGTAAGTACGGCTTGTACTTCTCTCCTTTTTAAAGTGCTGTGAAGACAGATTTGGTTCATGTTCACCATTCCTGGAATTGCCTGATTATTCACACCAGCTTCTAGCCTCAAAATAATTTATAAGTTCATATGTATCCTTCTCTCAACAGTCTCTACATTGATTAGTCAACTTCTCTGAGTTGATTAATAGTTTGACAGACACCAGGTAAAATAACTGCATGGAAACCCAACTCTTATTCCCACATCAAAAGTCCTAACTGAGGAAGGTGACCGTGAGTTCCTCCCCTTTCTATAAAACATACGAAATCTGTACTGCTATCCCTCTGAAAATAACAGGTTCCAAGGAACTTTTGCTTTCCTTGCCACTGGATTCAGACTGCTCAAGAGAAATGGATACACTGAAGTATTTCTCCTCTCTAAATTTTGAAAAAGTTTTTAGAAAAGACAGTCCTGCAGATAATCTTGAAATTAGACTTTCAGTCTTTCTTTGTGTTATTCATGATGCAAGTAAAGTAAGGGCTCTGTAATGAGTTGGATTAGCTAGCAGGACATCTGAGGTCCCAACCATCTTTCAAGACCAGATAATGGCAGCAACAAAACATTAATAAAAACTTTGTCTTTAAAAGCAAAATCTTTGAAAAGTAGTACTAGAATCTGAAACTCTTGTCTGTCCAGGACTTTCTTGACAGATCTAAGCACACATTGCAGCCTGTTCTGAAACCTAGTTAAGTTTTCAGCTAAAGGAAACTTTGTTTTTCATGTGGGCATAAAGAGAGATTTTTCTGGCTTTTTAAAGCTGTTTTCCTCTAAGAAAATATATTCAAATCTCTATCCATCTTCCCTCAGAAGGTGTCATTACATTTTACATTTAAAAAAAAAAAAGCCTTGCAGTGCCCTGTGAAAAAGAGCTGATGCTTATCTCACAGATTGAGAATGGGAAGTAGAGGTAAGAAAAGTGAAAGTGATTTACCAGAACTAATGAAGAAAATCTGTGATGGAGTTGAGATTAGAATCTTAATCTGTTTCTTTCTCAACACTTCACTCTAGATTTAGGCCAGCTTTTGCTGGGCTGAAACTAGGATCACTGAAAGCAGTGGCAAGCCTTCCAGGGACTTCAAATGGAACAAACATTTTCCCCAAATACCTCTGAAATAGTAATATAGAAGTTTATAATGGTCCTTTTGCTATACGTCCAGTGCAGGGCACCACTAGTTCACAGGCTGGTTTAGGATTTCTTCATGGCGTTTGTCTTAATATAATTCTCATCGCGTGGCTTGCATTATATTGAATTAAGACGACACATTACACAGACTAAAAACACATCTCAGAAGCAGGAGAGAAAAAAAGCACATCTTTTCCACTGGCTGTAAGCAAAAGCCCTTCATCTCTGTGATCATGTAAATGTTGGGTGTTAAATTTTTCTGGCCATACAAAGATTGCTTTAGTAGAGGTAAAGGGGAAGAATACCCTTTATTCCCTGATTTGGTCACTGAGTTTGGTGCTGATGTACCATTGGTGGGGGTTCAAAATACAGCTGCAGCAAAGTACCTAGCCAGATCAGAGAAACAGAGTTTGTGCTTGCAGGATGGAAGAGTCTGGTTTGGGCAGCAGTGGTTCAGAGATGGATGTAAAATCCATCACAGAAAGCACCAGCTCTTGGTGCACAGTAACAGGAAAAGTTTTTAAGGTGATATGTATGATAAGGGCATGAAAAGGAGTATGAGCACAGAGACAAAGGGGAAGGTGTGTCTCAATTCCAGGAGGTTAGCTGAGTTAATTCCTTGCTAATACTAGCAGTAATCAAGCCCAGTATTTTCCAGAGTATATTGATGTAAACTGTTTGTTTTCCCTGCAGTGGCTGTTCAGAGGAGAGGAGTGTGTGGAACAGTCTTCTGGACCTGCGGAGTTAATGGCATGTGTTCTGCCCCTTTGGANGTTCTGCCCCTTTGGAGAAAGCCAAATTTTATGTTGGTGGGCCCCCCTCCTTGGCCAAGCAGCACCACGTACAAGTAAGAAAGAAAAATGGGAAAAATCGGAGAGAAACTCCCTTAACTGTGACACCGCATAGAAAAGTCTGCACTCTGTGTATTTCACAACAGCTTTTCTCTAAAAATTACCTTAATATTTCATCCACCTTATCCATATAGTTCCTGCAGGTAACAGTCAGGAGTTATGGATTCAGATGTCATGAAAATCACTTAATAGTTTTGTGGCATAATTTTTTTTTTTTTATGATACCAGGGCC
>VYZV01022034.1:12975-34081 GCA_013401275.1 Pandion haliaetus | reverse complement strand
GTCTGAGGTTTGGCATTGCCAACAGAGGAACTAAGTCACCATCCAGTATGGGTGTACAAGACAAAAATAGAGTGTGCAAGACTTCCCTAGGCAGATTTGGGCCAAGCATGACGCTGCATGAAAGGAGAACAGAAGGAAGGTGGCAGAGCATGGAGGGGGAAAAACTGCAGAACAGCAGGAAGGGAGTCTGAGAGGGAAGAGTGCATTTGTAGAGGCAATAGAAGAGGGGCAGAGGAAAAGCAGAAGCCAAGTGTCTATGGAAGCAAATGAAATATTGGGTATGATAAAAGCAGGAAAAGCCTGGCAGAGCTAGGTCGGTAACAGGAGGAGGAAGGAGTTAATAGCACTGGCTGCAGCACTTACTCTGCTATTGGCCTCTCCTATACCGCTTTGTCCATGTCAGTCTTCAAAATATGAAGAGAAAATTCCAGCCTCCAGTGATTTAGTCTGTTTCTCTGTGTCTTTGCTTCTGGCTCTGAATTCTCCAGGGGAACCAGAGGGCAGCAAAGGGCTTAAACAACAACTTTTTTTTTTTTAAAAAAAAACTTTCTCTTCATCAAAAAACATGCTCTTTTCCCGCATTAGTCTGAAGCCGCATTTAGTAGAGGAAACTTTGCATTTAATCCACAGGCCTATTAGGGAAACAGCACAGCAGGAAACTAGTTAGACTGTTGAGTAGAAAATAGACTNCCCCAAATTAATACCTTGCAGTCTGGTTCAAAGGCAAGAAAATGAGGTATTTCAGACAGAATTGTATGTTTCTTGTATGCAACTCATTCCTTTGCTTGACACATAAAATCACAGAGAAAACAAAAACTTGGCTTTTTTGTATCGGTGTAACTTTGTTGTCTGGTATGTCTGGGTATGGCATAAATAAAAGGAGGACAAGGCCCTGGAGATTCTGTTTCACTCATCATTTTGTCCTTTCATCTCACCAGTCCTTGTTTTAGTGTATATCTGTCTAGAGCCAAATTTCAGTTTGTTCTTTATGCCTGTTGTTTTTTGGAGACCTATTTCTATGAGCGTCTCTGTGACTATTTGTGCTTTCCTTAGGAGCTGAGAAATACCAGCTTGGTGATATGTCTTTCAGAGCTGCCACAAAAGGGGTGAAGTGCAGAGAGTAATACACCTAAGAAAATTGCATGGAGCTTTTTCTAAGATGCAATATCAAGGCAAAGAGGTAAAAAAAATAGAAAAAAAAATGGTTATTTCATCGGGGCACTATTGTGAACTGGTGTCTGTGGGAGCGAGAGGAGCTTGGGGATAGAAGCTGTTCCCAGTTTTAGTAAAGCCCTGACAAGCATCTATCTGTGAAGGCTTGAAATTCCTCCAGATGTTTTTTTCCCCCCAAAGGATGTGGTAAAGTCTGTGTCCAGTTTAGATTTGGAAATTGGATATCCTGATCCCCAGATCTCAGCTTACACCATTTCTTTTCATTCTTCTTCCCCAATACTTTTTGGATTTAGCTACAATAAGTAGGAAAATTTTTCACACGTGTCCAGAGGTGAAGGCTTAGAGGCAGCTCTGAATTTATAAGTAATCCCTCAGACCTCTGTCAGGGGCCCTTAGGGGCTCTGAGCAGTCTCGCCAGGGACCATCGTGGTGCAGGAGCCCCAGTCCAGTTCAGCCCAGGGCACCGAGTCCCTCCCTGAGCCATGTTGCAGGTGTGCCTGTCCCAGCCCTGTTCGTGTCTGTATTTCCCGGATTGACCTTGGACCTGGCTCATTTTTCTACCTATTTAACAAATTGCTAAGTATATGTCATTTATTGAACTAAGTTAAATGGGGTTTTGCAAAAGAAGGGTGTTTCTGTAATTAGTATATACCATGGCAAGGTCCTTTGAGCAATGCACATTCTACCATTTAGAAGAGCGCTTGGCTGCAAGGACCGTCTGGGTCAGCTGAGCTGCAGTTAGGAATTTCAGTAGCTTTGGAGCCTTCGTGACCAAATATGTCAGTATTGGTAACTGTCTCAAGAGTGTTTCTTACTGTTCCATGTTTTTTGTTTTAACATGCAAACCTGTCTCTGTGTTGCAGCTAGGTTTTGGGCATCACATCAAAGAACATATGAGGCTTATGTTTCATTTTGACTAGGAAGAAGGAGCTTGTCAGCTCACATCAGTGTTAAAAAAAGAAATGGATCTATTTTGGAAGTGGCAGATAGTTACAGAGACACAGAATAATAATATAAACATTACCAACCCACAGGCATATAGGAGAAGAGTACCTACCACCAGACCAGCATATGTGTAGAAGGCATGTGTAGAAATTGCCTGTGTTCCCTTAAACAGTATCTTATGAAAGTTCATTACTTTCTTTTGATTTTAATCAGTATTTGTTGATTAGTCTTAGTAATAATAGTACTGATTTTAATAGTAATCACTGTCTGTCATGGTTCTCATGTGAACCATTACAGATTTTTATTAATTTTGTGTCATACACTGAATACTTCATAAACATGCTGTCAAAGGATGTCCTGCTTTCTTAATAAGAGACCTTACATTAGGTAACTGAAAATCAAATCCAGCGTAAGGACAAAGACCTTGCATGCTTTTTAAGCACTTCTAAGGGTAAATCTTGGTTTGGCTGGAATTGATGGGAGTAATTTTCTTTTGATTTCACAGTTCTAAAAAGGAATTTCATATTTTCCTATTCCATTCACAGAATTAAAAGCGGGATAGCACTGGCAAAAACTGAGCCCTTCTGCTGGCTAGAAGATGAGTTTGCTGACCAGTTTTGCACATTCATGTAAACAGTGGGACTGGCAGGCAGCACCAGAAGCTACATACAGAGTGTGAAATCCTACAGTTCTGTTTTCTTCGGATAGTTTTGGCTGTAGGAAGATGGGAATTGCTGCAGGGGGTTATAGCAAGAGCCTCATCTCATCCTTTCTCCAGTCTTGAAGAGTAGCCACCTGCCTTTTAAGGACTCTTACAGAGAACAATTAGGGAGGTACCTGTCTAAAGAGGAAGCTTCCAGTTGTGGGTGAGTGTCTGACACAGACCAGATTTACGCATATCTTTTATCCTGTTCATGTAACTATAGATGTTCACTCTGAGGCAAAACTGTCAGTCAGTTGTCATCGCTCCAGGGGCTTCAGTGGAGCTGTGACAATTAATCCCTCTGAGAGCCTGCTCTGTTCTCTCTGCAACAGTGTGTTTCTGATACCCACTCACCTTTCTCGCTCTTGTTCTGTTTTCAGTCCGTGAAAGTACAGGGCTGTCATCTCCTGACCTCATATGCCAAGATTCAGACAACTCGATTGAGGCACTTGATTTAGGCATCAGAAACATCTTAAGAAGGTATTTCCTTTCCAGCCTGTGGACAGAATTGGATACCACTAATGAGGGATCCAGAGCATCGAAGGGAGGCACCATCCTCTCCCCACTGGCTGCAGAAGGGCCCTAAGTGGCATCAGAAGGTAATTTTGGAGTTCTTGCTTTAGTTTTGTTCACCAACTTGAGATGAACTATGTAGCCTGCATCAGCACAAGATCCAGAGATGACTGAGTGACTGTGAAGTCCTTTCAAATACAGAGGTGCACAGAGCATCGGTTTTCTGAATTCTCTGTGGGACTTAACTGCCACTATTGCATCAAATACAAACCTGAGGGGTATTTAGATTGTGTTAATCCCATCCTAAAACAATTAGGAGGAGTTTTTCAGCTTCTTGAAACCCCAGTAAGGTAGATCTCACCGTGTCTGTAACAGACAATTTTGTTGACAACGTTCAAATGAGGTGGCTAATTTTTCCTTAAGGTGAAAAGATGAATGAAATTCCCTTATCATCTGATACAAGTAAAGAGTCTGTAACTTCTTTCTCGTTCATTTTCAGGCATTTTATCTGTTTGAGTTGCAACTTGATTCATTTTCTCAGGGTTTGGACTTCCTTAAGGCCGCCGCCGCCTTGCCATCTTTCCACTAAAACCAGCTGGTTTTCTGGAGAACAGCAATGAGGCCACTTCATTTGTAACTCTTTTCAGAAGCCTTATATATTCTGTGAGGTTGTTTATTCTGCATTTATTTTCATTGCCAATTTGATTTGCTCAGTCTTTCACGCTTCTCTTTCTTTACTGGAAGTTACAGCTCTGAAGTACATATCTCCACTATATGAGCTCTGAGACAAATAAATCAGTTGGCTTCTTTGCAGTGTCTCTGCTCAGATTAGTTGCTCTCTGTCCTTTATACAAGGACTCGTAGCATCAGGCCCAGATTAGCTTTTCTTGATTGGGTCATCTGTCTTGTAAAGGACATCCCCCTCTTTCTTGCTGCTCTGAGCATGCTACTTATAAGCTGGTGATTGTGGAGGTGGCTATGAGAGTCTTAGCTTCAATCCTTAGGAGAATTTTCTCTTGAACAGTGTAAGCAGCCCAAACTTGCTTTTGAAGCCCAAGGATGCGACTGTTTAGTTAGAGAATGTGAAACTCTTGAGAGAAAATTAGCACTCTCTTGTACTATTCAAAGTAACTTAATCACTGGTGATCAATAATAAATGATGCTATTTGTTGGACAGGTTCTGTCTTTGAGGGCATTGGAATAAAGACTTTGGCAATAGAAAGACAGAGACAACTACATTTATATAATTTGGGAAAGAGATTTCTCCGAGGAGGCATAACTGGAGGCTCTAACTATCTTCAAGGTAACCTAGTATATATCCCTTACTTCGTTAATTCCCTTCCTCTGGGATAGTATAATCCATTTCATATGGTGATAGGACAGAGAATGATGACCTGAAGCTAAGGCAGCAAAAATTTAAAGTAAACATCAGTAAAATTATTCAGGAGCTCTGAAAGTTAGCACCAAGAAAAGGTACAAATGGTAGAGGGATTAAGTACCATTTCTTAAAGGAATCAAAACTGGCAACAATTAAGGATAACATACTAACACACCAATATTATTTAGAACACATTTAGCCTATTAGAGACAGTATCAGTGTTTTAGAGAGCCAAAGCACTCTGCATAGTTGTTGGGGTGAAAAAATATTACCTTCCTTAACAGCATTGGTAAGTCAGTACATTTTTATCATTGCAGCAAATGTTGCCAGGATTAGCGTTATTTTTTTGTCATTAGGTGGCCAGGGAACATGTTGGATGGGAGCAAAATTCCCAAAAGCGTACGGGAGCACTGGTTTGGTTTTGTTTCTGGAAACAAATAAAACCAGGTACAGGCCAGATTTTATTTTCTGAAGTAAATAAACCTAAGAATGAGTTTAGCTAATTACCATCCAACAAAATAACCTATCAGATTAAAGTTATTTACAGGTCAGTAGCAAGGTCTGTGCAAGGAATTGAAAAGAAATGCTAGTATTTTAAGGCCAAGAACTCAGAAACTAGGAGACAGTAGAATTACCATTTCTCAGAAATGGTAATTTGTTGAATATGTGTACTAGAGTACAGCCAGCTCAAGCCAACAGTAGATTTCGGTCTGTTTTAGTCTTGGTCGATCACACTTAGGATCAGGAGTAACTAGCAGTGATAAACCCCCTAGCCTAAAAGTAGAGATGGCCAAAACTTTTCCTTCTGTACAGGTTTTCTTCTTTGGCATACTTGCTGAGCTGAGCAGAAGCATCTACGTAACATTTTTAAGGTCGTATTTGTGCATATCCTATGTATCTCCATCTCTTGGATTGAAAGGTGAAATGCTGGTTGGTTGTTTCCCTTGCTGATTTTAGCCGCTTCAGTTTCGGGGTTCGGTTTGGCTAATTCAACCTTCTGGGGTCCCCTTAATTCAGGGGAGTGCTCATGTTTTTCAGAGGTTTCAGAAACCACTGTCTGTGGCACATTCTGAAATGCTTCTTTAGTGTTAAGTTTATTTTCCAAAGACCTAAATACACCAGTATCACTATTTTAAACTGTACATAATTATATGTATCACTGACAGCAAGAATTAAACCACAAGAGTTCAGGCTGGTCTGTCTTCATAGTGAAAGAGTGACTAGAGGACACTGGAGTTGTTGGAAGGATTGTTTCTGTGGGTAAAGTCCTTTGGAAATGTAAAGCATTTGCAGCTCTCTTGGTGCTCTTGCCCAGCAGAACTGCAAACAAATTGGTCTCTAACACCTTATTTAGGGGTCTACTACCAATGAGAATTCTGCTGGTGTCAAGATGCAAAGCTATAAAGGGGCTTGGTCTGTCATGATCTCCTGTCCTGAAGCTACTCTGCACTCAGGAAATCCTGTATCTTACAATACACCAGACTGAAAATGACCCAATAAATCAAACCAGAGGAAAGGACTTCAGTGGAAGGTTAAAGTTGTCCGGGTAAATCTAGCTGTTCTGAAGCTAAGAAAATGTGCCATGAAATAACCTTAAATTGTAAGTTTTGTCCTGAAGGTTGTACTTAACATACCTGTCATGTATAATTGTTGGGGTTTTTTCCTGCAGGATGCAGTTCAACTCCCTGATTAAAGATCATACTGGAAGTGGGCCAGACTTAAGTCTATTTGGGTAGACAAAAATGGGTTGAAAGGGAATGGAAACGTTAAAATACTGCCTTATTTATACGGAAAACATGACCTGAACAAGGTCGTACTGGACCAGTACCTGAAAAGCCAAGAAGCAAGGCAAACTGTAAATACAAAGGGAAACTAAACCAGTATGTTAGTGTGGGATCAAAAGAAACAACGTGGCTTAGCAAATACTTTCCTGTCAACTGAGCTGCATTAGCAGTTCATATGCGTGTTTTCAATCTACGCCAGCGGTGAGAGAACATCAATTTCACACATGCAATGGGCTAAGAGTGAATACGCACTTCATTATACAAGTTAGCAGACAGGTGGCAATTTGCAGTAATGTATTCATTTTCAGCTGTGTGCCTGTACTTTAAGATGATGAATGACTATAAAATGCAGATTAACCACTATTAGTGAAAGGCAGAAGAATCAGGTTACTGATTTATTTTCTTCCCCCCCCTTAGGTTTTATGTGGGTCAGCTTAATTTGATATGAACTCACATTTTACTGTTTAGCAACAAAGGCAGTGAAGAAGCAGAAATATTCCTCAGCGCATTCTAGGTACGTACCATTATTAAAGACATCGGTGATAGAGGGCGATCTTTCCTTGTCAAGGATCCCCAAAGACTGGCTGTTCCTTTGGAGCCCTTGACTAGCCCTTGCGTGCAGAGCAGAATAAGCAGGAAGAAGCATCGTGCGGTTTGTCACCAGGCTCTTCGCTGTCCCATGTTGATTGTGCAGATCCATTTACCATCTGACTCAGCTTTACTATTTTCCACTGGAACATTGTTAGCAAGTCAAGTCCCAGTGGGTGCTTAGGGGCTTTTTTTGCACCCCCACCCTGCACAGTTATTAATTTAATGGCTACGTTATAGAAGGTGGCAGCTGTTGGTTTTAATTTGAATACAGTGCTGATTTCTCTCAAGGAGTCTTTGTCCCCATCTTAGGAGGGAACAGAAAGAATACTGTACTGGAACCATCTCATGATATTTTTACTATGTCCTACTCATCTTCTTTATTTTTTTCCTGACAGAGGGTTCTATATCTTAATTTTTTTTTGGCAAATCATTATTTTTCCCAGTTTATCATTTCATATGTTTGAAACTGAAGCTATTTATAGCCTTCCCTTTTACTTGCCTCTCTCTAAATATATTTTAGGGTTGCTTGCAAGGGTTAACACATGCAGACACCCTCTTTTAGGAAAAATGGGGGAATACATCACAGTCTCCTCTTTTTTTCTTTCCTCTCAGAGTCACACACATTTTACCATTATTATCTGGTCATTGTGGAGAAACAGAATGAAAATAAGCAAAAAGAGATAAAATAAATATGCTCCAAACCTACTTTTTTATAACTAAGTTACTTAATATGGCCGTCTGAGATGGCAGTTGTATGAAAGTAAGGTATAAGAGATACAGGGCATCATTGTTTAACAAAAGCAAGCGTGTATTCCAGCATGCTCAGAACGCTTACCTGAGAACCTGCTTCCCATTACGCTTCAAGCAGTTCCCCGGACAATTAAATTTGCAGTTATATTACATTCCTTAATTCCTCATTTGTGTCTCATTCAGTGATGATTTTCATCACCCTGTGAAACAATTTGAGGTTTTGCTTTCCTGGCAAACAAAGCTAACAGTCTCTATAAATTTGCCACAGTTTATGCATGTTAAACAAGTAAATCTCCATTTCAGGACTGCATGAGAACTGCTAGATTTGAGATCCTGGTGCGAGGTGGCTGTGGGGGCAAGTTACAGCATGGTCACTCTTCGGTGAGTAAACCACTGAGATACGAGAACTCTGTTCTCACCTGGTTAAATCTTAACTCTTATGTTCCCCTTGTTACAGTGCCATGGAAACAGCAAAATGGCAGTAATTGCTTTTGGCCGGACCTTTGAGTCCCTTCAGAGTTCACCCCTGTTGATAAAAGAGTTTTAGAAGAATGCAGAAGACTGGTAAATCCATTAATGTGTGGTATTAAGGAGCAGGAGAGACCTTCACGTTGCAGCACAAGCTAAAAGGTCGCTGTATTTGTTAGGAGGGGCAGCAGCCCGAACACACTACAGCTGTGGTGAACAGAGGCGCTGCTTTTTGTGTCAGCGTCCTCTCCCACCACCTTTATTTCAAACCCAGCACCTTCCCGGAAAGGGCTAAAAGGATGCAGATGCATTCATGTTGTACTGCTGGTTATTTAATAAAATGCCTTCATTCATTGTTAGGCAGCTTTCAGGCTCAGGGGTGTTAAAGACAAAACTGAAGTACTAGCCATCAGGTCAGTGCTGTCCTACTAGTAAAGACGAAAAAGATCTGCAGTGTCTAGAAATGACATGCCCGGTTCATTTGGTTATGTTCTTGAGACATTTTGCAAGCCAGCTAGCAAGGGTTGGACAAGTCCCACTGAATCTCAGAATTAACAATAAGAGAATACTGTAAATGTGAATTCTTTGACAAGGGCTAAGAGCCAGATTCTGCTCTCTGCTTCATTAGAGTAAAACATGTAGGGATTTCAGTGTAATCAGCAAACTCGTTCTAGTTTTACACTTGGGTAATAGAATTTGGCGCAAAGAGACTGAAAAGAACTGATGTATCACTTTTATTTAGTTGAATATAGCTGTCGTCCTCTGTTCAGGAGAATATTTTAATCGGGCCCCATATAATATTGCCTGTACTCTATGACTAATTTCTACAGCAATCCTAATTTAATTCTGTAGCAATTTATTGACTAAGAAAGAACTAAATTGCTTGGCAGGATAATGGAGAGAAAGAACCTAGCAGGAGGGTTAAGTATTGCAGATTTCATTGACCACAAGAGTACTAACTATAATACAATGAAAAAAAGTTCCTGTAAGAACAATAAATAAGGAGCTTAATATATCACTAGCAGGTACAAGCTGCTTAATCTGCTGAAAGACATGGTGCTTTTGCCTGCTTGGAAGCCAGGCTCCATCTTGCCTGACATAACAATTGTTTCAGAGCCTCAAGCCATTAGCTCATAAAGAACACAGAAAATAATGTTGTTATTGTAGTACTTCTGCTAATTTCATCTCCATATCATTGCCTTGCTAAATCAGAAAAAAAAAAAAGTTAAAAGATGTAAATTGTTCTTAAAATCAAGGGGGAGAGTGTTTGTGTGGTTTTATTGGTGTTGGGTTTTTTTACACATTATGGATGATGTTGGTAAACTCGTATTAAGTGGAAAGTGGTTTTACTTCTTCCCCTGCAGGTTTTACAATTATTAAAATACAGAGGTTATAATGTAATTTATTTAAATCTGTTCTGAGGAATGTAGAATAAAATATTCAAAATGACTCAGACCTGCTGAGGTTTGAGGATCCTTTCAGAAGGATTTCTAAGTGTCTGAATTAATCCAGGAAGATTAAGCATCAGAAATACACTGCTTAAATAATGAGCTTGTAATTGCAGCTTTTATGTACTAGGAGCAAGCTTTTTGGTCATTTGCTCTCCTTAGCTGAGATGGAAACTGCCTCCCCTTAATTCACTTCTACTCTACCACGGAAGATAGTTCACATAGAGCACTGAGGCTCCGCTTGCTTAGATGGTGAGGCTATAACAGCAGACCGGATCAACATTTGTTTTTTGTTAAAGTAGTTCTGATTTCAGACGCCTCATTTGCCAAACTGGAGACCAAGATCAAAATTTATTGCTGGTATAAGCAGATGTAAATCCATTGGTCTGAAAAGGTTAAAGATCATTGGAAATTATCCCAGTACAATCTTGGAACACCAGAACTCCTTTTGCATCGCATTTCTTTGAAACCCAGCCCTCCTTCTCCACCGCCTAAAAAAAAGCAGAGGTCGTGCAATCCTTCCAAACAGACAAATTCTCAGAGCTAGGTCAGGAGAGAATTTCAGGCTGATGAAGAAAAAAAATGGGGCTTCCTTCCCGCCATCCAGCTTCCACCTTTGCAGAGCAGAGCCGGGGCGGCTCATCCTCCCTGGGGTGCTGGGGCTCATGTGGCACCTTTCGTCCCCTGGTTCCAAAGTATTTAAGCAGCAATGACATCTCAAAGCATGCCTGTAAGATGGTGGCACCTCTGCACAATCTTTTTCCCACACAGGGGAAAGAGTGTAGAGGACTGATGGGACTTTTGCATCATTACGTATATTTGGTGCTGCACGAGACAGGTAGGCTAATACATACCCTTTGGCTAATTAGGACCAAGTGGTTGTGCATTTGTGGTGATTGCACATACATCTTTTGTGCACGGTTTTGTGTCTAAAAATTAAAAAAAATATGTCTTAAGTCTCCCGTTGAAAGTAGCAGTACTCACAGCTTTGCTAAAGACATTCTGTTGAGTCCTGCCCCAAATAGCAATATATCTGACTTGAATCCTGACTGCTTTTTCAATCTCTACCCAACCTGTGATGCTTCTCATGTAACTTTTTTATCTCCTTATTTTTTCTTCTCTCTGCTCCACCGCCTGTGAATAGGCTGGATCTGTTGCTATGGGGGAAGGTCCAGTCACTGCGTGCAGGTCACTTCTGCGATACCCTGCTGCTTGTTCTGGCAGAATGCTGCTTCCGTACAGGGTGAAACCCTTCACCTCACCTGTAGGTTAGAAATTACTCAAAAGTAGAGTGGTGAGAAATGTATTAGTGTGATCCTTTCCAAACCCGAAGGCTTGAATCCAGTTTTGATTAGAAGATGGTGAGCTAATTTCTTGAAAAGATAAATTTGGTTGCAGTCCTCCCTCCTAATACCCTTCTGTAGCTGCTGGCCCAGAGTGGCTTCTTAGTCGTACACCCAGCTGAATGTGACCCAGCGCCTTTCTGTCTCCATCAGAAGCTGAAAACGTGTTTCGATGTAGATGAAAATAGTGTTTCCATTTCATCTGTGGGCTCCAGTCTGGCATGCCTGTGACTGGAACTGAGAAGAAGGTTTCTCAGAGCCACGAATGCTTGCCTGGCTGTTCGAGGGGACAAACAGCTATCAGCTCATTACCTGGCCATAAAAATACATTTCCTACATAGAATGTGTCAAATCTTTTTCCTGAGGTGACAGCAACTGCCAAGAGGATTGTCAGTCTGGGACAGACAAACTTGAAACGGTGCTGGAGTAGTGTTTAGCTAAGTTTTTTCACTTTTTTGTTGTTTGTTTGTTTTTAAAAGGGGGAAATTTAACGCTGGAAAACTGAACCAGCTTTGCAGTTTGGGATATTGCAACTCGTTCATCAACGGGGCAGGTTCACCAATAGCTTCAGGAAATGAAACTTTCTTCTGTGATCTCTTCTCAGCGTACCACAGCCCCAAGTTGGAGAGAAACCTGATGGCGCAAAAGAATCAGAAAGTGATTTTTAAGCTGTTCAACTCCCTGAGTCCTTGACATCCCCAAAGATAATACCAAGAGCCAGTTACAGGACTGTCTCATGCTGACATGTGAGTACTGCTGTAAGAAATACCCGTTCATTTCCTATTGCCCAGGGAAACATTTGGTTCTCCTGAAGCATTGCAAGAGCTGACATGAAAGGCTTTGCTTTTATTTCTTATTTTTGAACATAACTTCCAGTGTCGTCAGCCTTAGCTGTCTTTGTCCCACTTCAGTCCTGGAGAGCACAGATCATGTTTATTCTTTTCAGCTCTTGGTGGCACCAGCACTCGTCTAAAGTCGCTCCCTCCTCTTAACTAGCTGGAGTGGAGCACAGAAGAAAATCTGTGCGGTGCTCAAATTGAGAAGAGGGATAACAAGGACAGGACTGGAAGTAAGCAGCAGACTTCTGCCAGTGAGGTGGCGCTTGGGCAGCGTGAGCACTGCCCAGCTAAGGGCTGGGAGAGAGGAGACCTTCTCCATCCTGTTTTCTGCAAGCAGCTGCAAGGTAGGGAAGCTAGCACTGCAGCCCTAAGATGGACTGGTATTTTGGAGCAGCTGCATTTAATTGGACTATGCAGAAGGCTCCCCGTAGACGTTCATTTTCTGGCACTTCTGAAGGAATGGTCTGAATGTGGAAAGGAGGATGGGGGGGAGAAGAGGGGTGATACAGGATTGCGGCTGTACCCACTGACTGGTCAGTGCTCTATGTCCGCCCCCGTTTCAGTAGCAAGGGGATGTTAACTTTAACTAAACATTTTGTTTAAGGCTTTACTGGGTTTGAGGCATCGATGGATAATGATAGTGGAGAGAAAAAGGCGCCTTTTCTCAGTCACAAGGTAGCTAGGAGATGTTGTGTCTTCCTCCCTGTCTGCTCAGGAACAAGATCATGAGGTAGGCAGGCAGCCGGACTGAAGAAGGTCAAACCTTTGATTGTCTCCGTGGCTCATGGTGAGCTGAGGTGGTTTACCCACAGCCCTGTTAAACTGCCTGAGACACAGTCCTTAAGGTTATGGTATATCTCTGCTGGGGCCTCTCTTCAGCACGTTCCAAGACGGCCCTTGTTTGAGAAACCATTAATAATTGAAAGTACTTGTCTCTTTCAGTCCTCGAAACTCTTTCTCCCCTCAGTATCTCCTGGGTCATATATGGGATGTGCTGTTCTAAGCCCAGATTCACATTTCAGTATAATCAGATTGTCATCCCTATCTCTGTTCTAATTAAATAACAAGCCAAGCATGGGCAGATAGGAGACTTAACACTGCTGGGCTGCCAGCTTTGGAGAGGAGATCCAGGTAATTTGTTTTAACGGGGCAGTTTATTACCAGCTTTTCTTCTCCTTAGACAGATTAGCACTTATTTTCTCCTGCCTGTTAATGACAACAACAAAAAAATTGTGAATTAAAAACTGTTTCCTGCAATTTGTTTAAAAATATACTTTTGACCACAGCCAGTGTAGGCAGCAGTTGTCTTACTGGACTAGTCCCAGGGGTGGTGTCCCTCTGAAGCAGGTGCCTTGCTGCTTGAGGAGTTTGGGCACTGGGTAATGTAATGACTCCCCCCTTTTTTTAATAGCTAAGTCTGAGAGAATGGGGAAGCTTCTGCCCTTCACTGGGTTCAGTTCCTGCCACCTCATTGCCCTGTCCTTCCCTCTCTTCCACCCCCCCAAATCTCTAGATGCCTCCTGCTTCCCTTTCTGCCAGCTGGGAGAGTGAGGCTGCGAGAGCCGCTAGACCCGGCTGTGCTCCGGAGCTCCCCAACATTTCCCACTCCTCCGAGACCACGCAGATACCTGCACCGGCCCTGCATCGGAAACGCTGAGGCTCTGCATCACGCCTGGCTTGCGACGTGGGGGACATCTCACTGGACTGAAACGCTGCGCAGTTAGAGCTCAAACTGCTCGGGGGCCAGCGGGAGCCCGAGGGCAGGCGGCTTGGGGGTTTGGTTGGCACCATGCGGCTTGCGATGGGTGCCCAGAGCGCAATTGCGAACGGGACGGTGAATCGGGACCAGTGTGGATTAGCACCTGGGTGATGTGGGTAGCAGGCAGAGCTGTGGGTCTGGAGACGAGTCCATTGGCAGAGAATAGTGCAGTCGTGAAGGTTTAGCACAAGGACGAGAAGGGACTTTGACAGCAGAGAAAATGTCTTGCCTTTGGAGTTGGGGGATGGTTAGATACAGAGCTGCGGGTGGAGGAGGAGAAAGCACAAAACAGCCAAAAAGCTCTAGAACAGGGACAGGAGGGTGGAGTCTTTAAATAGACATTGGGAGCTAAGGAACATCGCTACATACCTGTTCACTCTGCATCCAGGCAGATTCCCAATGTGTCAGCCACTACAGAGTCTGTTCAGTGCTAGAAATTTTGAGGTGGGAAGTACTCTAGACCATGTTTACACCCTGAACAGTTTGGATGTGAGACAATTTAAGACTCGGAGGTAGGGTTCTGGCCCAACTTTAACAACAGTGCAAGCGTAGCTGTGATTTAACTGGTGGCAGTGTAAGTTATGAAAGTGTTGAAAGGCCTATGCCATACATTAAAATACGTAACAGGGCTGTTGATGTTGAAATACTTTTTTTTTTTCCTTAGACCATACTTGCCTACAACCGATGAAATATTGATCAGTGTTTCAGCACATGAAAAGACTATTAACTTTTGGCTTTAACAGACTTAGCTAAGAATTTGAGGGCCGCAGCAGCTCCATAAAGAATTCTCTGCCATCGGTTCACTCCTCCTCACATGAACAATACCCCAAACTCATTTCTCTCTCTGGTCTCAGCTGCAGTATTTTGGCACAGGGAAAGGGCACCCACTGCTGCCAAAGAACGCGGTGCTTTACGGATGAAAACCAAACATCTTGAATTCCACCTGCTGGAGCCTGCTGGTGGCGAATGCAGGGCCCAGAGCAGTTACGTGGTGTTATCTCATGGTGACACGTGACTTGGTAAGCGGGATCTCACATTACCTTTTGCTCCCCGGTAGTTTTGAGGTGCAACCCCACAAAGAATGCATTGTAGAAATCTAATCCTGACGTGACAAAAATAGATGGTTGCAGCAAGATTGCTGCATAGGTAGAGGGTCCTAACACATGTCTGCAGGATACTTGCAGCTTGTGAAGCCTTTTGTAGTTGCTCCAGAAAGAGTTTTCAGGTGTGTGTTATTGTGCATTGCAGGTGGGTTTTGCTATGTGGCTTCCATCCTGCTGTCCCACCCAAGCAGCCTTTCTTGAACAAGAGTCTGGGCTAGCGCCCTGCACTTAGGATGGTGTGTATATTCAGTAATTACGGTTAATAATTTAGTAAAAATGTGCCTGCTTTTCCCAGCTTTCAAATGGCTCAGCATGCTTGCACTTGTTTTCTCATAATGAGCTGTCTACAAAAGCTGTATCTTAAATTTCATTCCAGACCTTTAACAACCTGAGCTTAGCGAGAGAAACAAACTGCCAGAGGAAGCAATTAGCTGAAATTTACCTGAACCCAGAACCTCACCCAGTGACATGAATGAATCCCGAGCGGTTCATGCCTGGGAAGGAGTTTCAGCAAGTGGAGATCACGCTGCTTTTCAGCTTGGATGCTCTCAGGCTTTATGTCCCTTGTCAGATGCCAGCTGTCACCCTGTTTTCCTCAAGAAAGGCTCCACCAGCCTAAACTCGGCCCACGGTCCTCCCTGCATTAAGAACAGGGTATGTGGATATAGAACTGGATTTGTCCAATAGAACAGGCACTTTGGGTGACGCTTTGGCTTATCCTTTGGTAACTTCACGATGCTGAAAGCTCGACTTGTTTACTGGCCTGGGCCTGATGATCAGTGATGGACCAGAGGGGTCGCAGGGATCCTGCCCAACAAATTAACGACACTAGCTTTGCACCAGACAAGAGGGGGTCAGTCTGCACGACCTGACAAGCGCTCTGTGCATCAGGATTTGATTTAGCTGATGGGCCAGATAGCAAGATGCAAGTACTGAGTGACTGGGGCTTTCCTTTGGAGTCTATTTAACCATGTGTTTGTGTGGAGGCAGAGATTACATAAATGAGTGGGAGATGGGGTAGTGTTATTTATGCTACAGGCTCATCCTGTATGTGTGAAGTGCTGGATGCAAGTAGTGCGATTTAGAAACCGGGTGCTGTTGGTGTATATGCTGCAGCATGCCGAAAGCTGAGCGAGCCGGCTGGCTGGCAGGGTTTGTGACTGCTCCTGAACGTCCTGCGACACTCCAGTTCCAGACGGCAGACCACGGCCGGCCGGGATTCATCAGAGGGTGGAAGAAGAAAGACAATAGTGCTGGGAAAGCCAATATTTAACATCCAAATCTGATCCTGGAAAATATTTCCCACCTTTGTGATGAGCCCAGATTTGAAAATTGCCGCTCCCTAAAGCGTGCAGATTGTAAACCTGAACTGATTGTGCGTGCTGCCACTGTGTGCGAAGGAATACCGATGCTGTGTGTCCTTCCTGCCTGCTTTAAGACTGCCACCCTATAAACCTGTTTACAGCCAAATAATCCATGCAGAAATTGCACGGGTTTGGTTAATAACGCTTGGCAAACAGCATGGCCTGGGTATCAACGTCATGGTCTGATCTCTAGGCAACAGCTTCTTCTCCTCCTCCTCGTACTGTTGCTCTTTCTGAAATGGGAGGGATAAAGAGTATTAATAAGAACCGAGGCAGGCTGTAAAGACACCGCTTGGGAAGAGGGTGCTGCTGTATCTTCACTAATAAATCAGGATCATTATCACACCAGGGGAGAGAAAAGAGAACCCAGAGCAAAGGCATCTGGCGTGAATTATATCTCTGAGCCTGCTGGAGCTCTCCGTCTTCCCGAAGCACTTGCTTCAGCTAAGCCTTACAGCCTGCCAGCAGCCATTAATCCCATCCACTCCTGCCAGAAAGCTGATACTGGTCCGAGGCAAATATTTCTTGTGTCTTGACAGTTTGGGTTTTGGTTTTTTGGGGTTTTTTTCAGTACTTGCTGTAAGGAGCAAGAGCCCAGAAACGCTCAGGGTGCTTTCTGCAGGGTCTACGGATGCGTGTGTGTGTTAGCGCAAGAAAATACAAAAGCCAGAGCAGCTTTCTCTTTGTGCGAGTTCCGTCGCCCCTTTTGGCTCCAAATACATGTGCGTATAAAAAGAGAGGAGTGACAGCTGCTGAGCACAGGGACTTAACTACAGCACTGTGTCTCTACAGATTCCATTTCCTATACAGTACTTTTCCTTCAGGGGAATTTTGCCAGTAGCAAAACTCCTGAATTCATTAGTTTCTGGTTTCACCCAGACTTGTTAAGACACAAATGCCCTGAATGTGATTTTCCAAGAGTAATCCTGACTTAGACAACTAATCCTATTTGGTTGGGTTTTTTGGTTTTTTTTGAAGGGAGGTGAAACACCAAAGGTGCTTTTTAGCTTAAAAGCTTGCTTGGACAAAGCTGTCTTCATACACTGGTCATGTGATGCCAGAACCACGGCCTGAAGACCTGTTTCAGGTGACGTGTGCTAACATAACACAGCATGTCAGAGAATATTTTACAGACATTTGCTCGGTATTTATGTCAGATTTTCCCAGGGTTTACCGTGGTACAGTACTAGCACTTACTTGAGTAAGAGCTTGCATTTTTCAGCCAGTAAAACCTTACGGATTGGTCTGATGGTCTTTTGTTCCTCAGCAAAGAAGGTGGAACTCGAACCCTCGATAACCAAGTCTGTATTTTTTAGAAATAAACGTGAGTCACGCGAATAGATTTGGCCTACTTGTTCTATAAAATGACACAACTAATGCCAGCAAGCTCTCGTTGCGGGGTTTGTCTCGGTGACACCTAAGGATGTCATTAAGCAGCTGCGTTGTATGGGCGAGCGTGGTGCCGCTGCCCTCTAGCAGAACATAACTATTTTATGTCCTGCGCGTTTTCAGCATCCTCATTCTTACACCACTTCCCTCTGCTGCTAGTCTGGAACCAAAATACTGGATTCCTGACAGCCATCACCAGGCTATTACTAAGGGGCTGGGTCTCCTCCAGTTGGTTGGTTGGAGGGAGCCCGATAGCTCGGCACGGCGACGCAGAACGGGGGTAGATCTCGGCACTGCTTTTCTCCTCCGTGGAGACCGATTTAGACTAATCGTTTCCAAATGAACATACCCAGCAGCTGGGCAGGTTCTGAAGCCCTGGCTCTCAAGCTGCTCTGCCTTGCATGAAGCATGTTTTGATGACCGGGGGCGGGCTGAATGAATGAAATTCTCATCCCCAAAATGTTGATCTGCAGTGCCTCATGCCAGTGCTCTTGAGGAGCTAGGAAAGAGCTGTGTGCTGGATGTTTACCAAGCGCTGAATAATGCATGGTGCTGAATCACACACACATTTCCCTTTCTTTCTATTAGAATTATTGTAAGCAATAATACAATTGACCCAGAACAAAAATAACTCCAACAGATGATGGTATAGTGAGGTATTAGGGGACTCCCTGTGTAATAACCAAAGCTTAAACACTGAATTTACTGTTTTCAAAAAGTTTTGACTGCAGTACCTTACAGCCAGTGGTGTACTAAGACCTTTCCTTTAAGGAAAACAAGAAAGAAAAACGAAGTGGTAAAAATTGATGCTTAGATGTTACAGTCGCTCATTTAAACTAAATGTAAAGTTTTTCTGTTTGCTATAGAGAGGGAACCAACGGTAACAAATGGTGGCAGGTAACATGAGAGAGGATGGGTGAACGGGTTTTTCTGAATAATACCTAATGAACTGGATAAATAATGGAGCAGCAATGGAGTTTAGGGGACCCTCGATATCACCAGAAGCTCCTCCAGAAGGAGGTGTCCCAGGCTGGCTAACAGTCCCGAGTTACCTGGATAACAATCGTTTGTTACTTCTCTCTCCTTAGGCTAGCACAGAGGAATAAATAAGCCACTCTAATCACGTGGACATTGCTAACTGTTCCTGGCTTAGCTTTGCTTTCACTGTTCCTGTTTTGTTTTGTTATCAGATTGCATGTGTGAAAAGGAAAAGGGACAATATTTATAAGTTCAAGAGAAGACAAAAAGATAAAACTGTCTGAAGTGGTAAAATTAAATGGATCCAACTCAGAGCTGCCTCTGTCGCTCCGAACAAGAGAAACCCTGTTTCTTGTGGTGAGGGGGGCTGGTGTTATTCGTACTGCCAGTAGCAGTGAGCAGGGTAACAGATCACCAATACTCCTTTCCCTGGAGCACCTTTCTCTTCTGCTGCTCTGGTCCCTCCAGTTTCTGCCTCCAGTATTAATAATATTAGGCTCTAAGTCGTTCCAGAGGTTTCCTTGAAGTCAGCAGGTTGCCATGTTATTTATACTCTTGGGGAAAAGGACCGTCACAACTGATGCGTTATGTGGTTGTTACGCTCTGGATTTTGTTCTCATGAGTTACCACTTCTCCAGCTACAAAAGTAGCTGTGCGATAGCAGAGACCTGGGGTTACAGCTACAGCAGCAACAGTGTGGCAGCACACAGTAACACCGCAGTCTGCAGTGCTCGTAGCACAACATCATGGGACAAAACCAGTCCTACACCACCTGATGCGTAACTGAAAGATGGTCGTTTTCATTAAAAATCACTAAATGCCACTTTTGATATGCTGCTGTTACGCACCGGAGTCCAGTTCTGACCAGCCCTGCAGAACAGCAAGCTCCTTTTTGCAGAGCAGGGTTTTCAGCTTCAGAGCGTACTCCTTTCTGCGAAGCTGCTGCCTGCGCTTTTTCCTGACTTAGAAAAACGCTTCTCAGCTCAACCGACTTCCTCGCAAGGACTGATAGCTGCTGCTGTTTTCCCCAAGACAGGAACACTGTAGTTGCACATTTTTGCCATTTACTTGACATCGCCTCAGTAGCAAAAATCTCTTTGTCATCAACTTGATACGTGAGCACGTACCATATACGCATGGCACTTGGCAATGCCTATAACCGAGGGACCTCTGGCTTCCACCGAGGGTAATTTCCTCCTCTCCCAAGGCAAGGACGGATTCAGGTGCCGTCCTCCTGCTCCCCGTGCTGAAAGCAACAGCTAGGGGAATGCAGTCTGCTCCAGTACAGCATGCTGTGGAAAGTGTTTGTAGGCTTAAGTGCTTTGCCTCAGCTGCTCCTAGATCTCAAAAATACTGTATTTTGTAGGTACATAAAAGTTATTTCTCTCTCTAATTTTCTATGTTATGTACAGAGATGCTGGTGATCTGTTAAACCACCGTAGACGATAGTAAGAGGGAGGACATTTATCCTTAGTGAGAGAAACAGGATTTCTCTCATTTGGAGGTGGAGGCAGCTTTGAGTTAGGTCTGTGCCTTGCTTGCTTCTCTCGTTTGTTTACAATTTGCTGTTTAGCCACTTTCATCTTAAAAAAAAAAAGCGTGTACACACGCTTATCTCAACGGTTCTCTCAATCTTTCACTGCCTACAAGATCTTCCCTCTATTTCCAACTACTGCTTTTTGATACCTCTCTTAAGAGATTCCTTCTGTACTGGGACGCTCGCCCCAAAGAAAACAACTAAAATGAACCCAACTGTACCGCTGGGTCAGGCAGCTTCTCTCGGAGTTGTCCTTCCTTGGAGAGTGACCCTGCAAAACCAGCCGGGAGGAGTGCCGAGGCCGGCTGTTTTGTCGGGAGAGCACGTTTCCAAACGTGAACTGTGACCGGTGCTGGAGAGGCACGTCACCCTTACTGAATCCTGGTTTCCTTTACGTTCGTTCTCAGGGCTTTTTATTGTCGCTTAATTTTTGGCAGGGTTTTTTTAACTTCATGCGTGCTACGCTACAGGGAGAAACCTCCAGTCCCTTCTGCTTTTACGTCAGTTTTGGTAATTAAGGGTGGTAATTAAAAGCAGCTCTTCTGCGGGCTGGAGTAACACCTTCCTCTGTCCCGGAGGCCGTGCCTAAGAACCAGGCTCTTCCTTACAGCAGGGCTCAGCGTCCTCTTCGGCTTTTCCTGATGCTTTTCTTTTTTCGGCCTGCAATGTTACCTTCGAGCCCCATTTTCAAACAGAGCCGCGTCTCCCCCCACGGCTGGGGGGCGCCCTCCCTGCCTCCCCTCATCCCTTTCTTCATCGAAAGATGCTGAAAAACACCCTTTTCCCTCANCAGAGCCGCGTCTCCCCCCACGGCTCGGTGTCGCCATCCCTGCCTCCCCTCATCCCTTTCTTCATCGAAAGATGCTGAAAAACACCCTTTTCCCTCACGGGGGGAGGCAGATCTCGTGACCCGTTTCTTAAGCACCTTTCGGAAATTAATCTATCGCTGACGACCCCGCGCCGTTACCATCACCAGCCTGAGGCGAGGGATGGCGGGGGGCGCTCAGCGCGCATGCGTGAGGGCGCGCGGGCGGGGGGGGG
>VYZV01022034.1:1446-12786 GCA_013401275.1 Pandion haliaetus | reverse complement strand
GACGGCAGGCGGAGGCTACGCTGCCCGTCGGTGCACACCGGTGAGCGGCGGGGCTTTACCGGAGAACCCGGAAGCAGCGGCTTGGCGGCAGTGCGCAGGCGCGAAGGCGGCAGGGCGGGGGCGGAGCCAGGCACGCGCGCTTGCAGCCGCCGGTGGCGCGCTGATGACGTCGCCACCGGAAGAGCTGCGTCGCGACTTCCGGCCGGAGGCTCCTCAGGCTGGCGGCGGGGCCCGGGGCCGGGTCGCTCTCTGGGGAGCTGCGGCGGCGGCGGGAACCGCGAAACACCGGGATCCAGGAACGCTTGAAGCGCCGGCCCTCGGCCTGACGGGCGGCCGGAGCCGAGCCGCCTTGCNGGGAGCGCGGCCCTCCTTTCGGCTGGGCGCTGCGGGGAGGAACCGCCCGCAGATATTTTCTTCCCCTCTAAAGAGCAGCGGGAGTTTTGGTTGTAGCTCCAGAGCGTTTGCGTTTCCTCGCCGCGAAGTGCAGTAGGAAGTTTCCGAGCGGTTTCTGGGACGCAGGGCGACGCTAACTCTTTCCGCTTGATGTTTTCACTTAAAGGTCAGATTTTTTTTTTTTCCCCCCCAAAGCCTGGATTGCCGCTGCCGGGTCTCTACGAGAAAAACGCCCTTGCAGGGAGCGGTGGGGTGAACGCCTGTCGGTGCCGAGCGGGCGACGAGCGCCCGAGTTCAGACCCGAAGCCTGGCTGGAGCTCCCGGGTCAAAAGGGGCGGCGGGGCGAGAGATTTCCCTCGTGTGGCAGCCCCGGGGGCGATGGATCTTCCCCTGACACGGCCGAGTTCCGCAGCCCGCTCATCCCGACAGGTACGCGTCCTCGCCGTGGCGCCGGGCCGCTGGGAAGGTGCGTGTGTTTAAGGGATGTCACCTCGGGCTCCGGCTGCGGCTTCCTACGTTTTATTTCGTTCCCGGCGACAGCCTGGATCACCGTGTTCAGCTTAGACTTGCAGTCGCTTCTGCCGTCTGCGTGTTTTACGTGTTGTTCTGCTTGCAGAAATATTTTTTATATTTATTCTCAGACTTTTTCCCCCCACAGCCCCTAGTTTTGTGTAGTTTTACAACCTTCAGTTGCAACAAATAGTTGAATAAAGCAGTGATTGAAGTCAAACTAAGTACCTCATCACGCGGCCGCGACCCTCTAGGAGAGAAACAAACACCCTAGGCTGGTTTGTTAATCTTTCCGGGATGACTTTGGGGAAATCTGAATGAAATCTCACATTTTTCACGTTGTTCCTGCAAATTAATTACTCTGAAAGCTCAGCTTCAAACTAAGAAGAAAGTTCTCTTGCTTGTAACGAGAGCAAGCTGACAGCAGGTCCAGTGGAAAATTGATGTACGGTCTCACGTCGGTAATTTTGTTAGTTTTTCTCACAACTGCTGTAATCCTTTTCCTCGGTCGTATTTCACGTAGAAATATAGAGATATATATATACACAGCAATGTACGGTACAGATGTGAGCCGTTATTTGGTAAACAGGTAAGGTTTTTGTTATTTGTAAAGTAATTTTATTTCTTTTCTTTTGGTGGTGCTGTCACTGTACCTAGCCAAAACTTTTGCCTCGGGTTCTAGAACAAGGGGAGAAAAGGTCCGTGTGGTCAGAGCTGCTGCCAAAACATGAGACGGAATTAACGGTAAGTGGATTTTTTGGAGGCTGGGCATGCGGGGGCGGGGGCATTACATCTAACGAAAGAGGTTAGAATATAGACAAAATGTCTTGCTTAGACAGTCAAGTGTTGTGGGTTTTTGTCCGTTTTTGGAGGGGGTGCACTGCCTAGTGAATTATTCTTGTGAAGATTTCAGTGCTAGAAAAAGTACAGGCATTTCTGTAGTTGTTCCTGTACATTTTACAGTTGAATCCCCCTGACATCGCGGTCGTGACAGCGCTGTCCCTGTCTCTCTTTTGCCTGTATTTCTCCACACACTTGGCACCACAACGTTTCTACCCCGCCCGGTAGTTTCAAGATGTTTGGAACAGAACAACACGATTTCTGATTTTAGGTGCATCTTTACCTTGTTTTGTCTAATGTTTAATGTACTTGCTTTCTCCTTTCCTGTGGATTTTGTTGCAGAGTGGGGGTAGGGGGTACGCTGGTAGGCTCGGGCCGTAACGCAGGGTACGGGAGGTGTCTGGTGAGCGCAGCGAGTCCCGGCGTTGCATTTTGTTAGGTCCCTCGCTCACAGCGCAGCTTTTTTTTGGGGGAACGTGTGGCTTGTGTATCGGCATGCTTCACTGAAGCGTTTTCTTTACAGGCCACGGCTATCCTGTTGCCTTGCAGGCTGGGTGAAAGCCAGTTCTAACAGCGAAGTAAAACCATAAGCAGCAGCGAGTGGAAATGGGGAGTGACGAGTTCCACTGGTCACAGCAATGGCTGTATGACATTCCTTGGCGGAGTGGTCCTGGAGGACCGTGAACCAAAAGGCTCTGCCTTGTGAATTCGTACTAAAGAATAAAAATACATTAAGCTAATCTTTTGGAAGGTGTCAGTGCTTAAAGATGTTTGGTCTCCGGAGGTGAAAGAGGTTGTTAGAGCACACGATGTCGTCTTTTTCACTTGAAAGAAGAGCTAAAATAATCTAAAGTGAATTTGTCTTCACCAGTGTAGCTTGCGGGGCTGTCTGAGGGGGAATTACAGGGTAGCTTTCTCAGCCTTCGGGAGGGGTAAGTGAAAGCGTCACCACTGCTGGGTGAAAAATCTCAGCGGAGGGAAAGCACATAAAAGAGGCTAAAGTCGTGCTGATGCCAGTTGTGACTTTGCCAGAACAGGTTTAGTTGAGGAGCGTGGAGAGGGGCGGCTGCTTAGGTGTTTCGGACTGTGATTCAGTTTGCGTTCCAGAGCTCGGGGGCGGCAGTAGGAGAAGGAGAGTAACTCGAGTGGCCGTGGTGAAACCCTGACCAAAATCGCCACTAATGGGCAGAAGCTGGTGGTGGTCTGGCCTATGGGACTACGATAATCCTGGAAAGAACCGCTCAATGGAGAAGCCTCCCTGGCTTAGCTGGGTAAATGAAAAGAGCTGCTTCAAGTTGTGATTTACCCGTGGGGTTGCACATTAGATGAGCTTCCCTAAATCGCTGCCGTTTGTGCCCTTACTGCTTTTTGCCTGCTTTCTGGCACATGCTATTAAACTCATCAGATTTCCCAGGGCAGTTACATTGTGAGAGGAGGAGCAGCTCCTGTTCTTGCCCCTGAGTTAGAGTGTGAATATTGTGCATTTAGCTTTAAATCAATACATCTGTGAGCTAAAGCAGAGAGACTCGGCATCCCCGTTTGCATTCAGAGCCCTGCAAGCTCATTAACAGTTTGACCGCTTGCTCTGTGTAATTCCTGACAGGTTTTAGAGAGGATTTTGTAATTGTTGTCTTCAAAGCGGAAGATAAGAAAGGAATGTTGCAGAAAACGGAAATGTGATCACAGCCAAGAATCTGAAAAGAGCAAAGCCTTAGCATGGGAGACAGACTGAATAACTTAAAAAGCAAAGGCAATGTCTAGCTTTCAAAATAAAGCTAAGAATAGAAGGGGAAATCTCAGCATGAAGCTGGAGGATCCTATCTTACAAGACTCATTCCTGTGCAAACACATTTAATCATTCGTTGATTTTTCTCTCCCCCCCCATATACTGCATAATCATTTTAGGTGTTTACAGACAAAACATAAAACAGCAAAGCTGAAAAGTGGATTACACAAAGGCTACACAGCAGCTTGATATGAAAAGCGACAGAGGAGTTCTCAAGAAAGCGCCTTCCTTTTCTGTCAGCTTGGGTTTTATGCGCAGCTGTAGAACATCTAGATATTCTTAGAAAATCCTGAACTAAGCTTGGCAGGGCATTACCTTTGCCTTCCAGGCTGACCGGTGATCAACCCTGAGTCCAGGTACAAACTGACCCTGAATGGAGGTGAATTTCAGTAACTAGCTGAACGCAGCCTCGCGCTCGGTGCAAGGGACAGAATTAAGGTGCAGATGAGCTGCGTTAGCATGCTGTTACTGAAAGCTTTGAGGACCTTTGGGAAGGATCTTGCTTCTCCTTTTTGGTTTAGCATAATGTCCGTGTGGCAAATCCCTTTGAGATTGTTGAACTTCCGTGTTAGAATTTCATTCCAGTTTAACGAGCACCACGTTACCAGCCTCTCAAGACTGCATGCCGTCACACAACTACAAGTCGAGACGCGCACTTCAAAAAGTGGTGGGGGTCCGTGAAACTCGGTGAGACTCTCTCAAATCTGTTTATCTCAAATTTTGTAATTTTTGCTTTATTTGCTTCTTCGTAGGGTGTCTGTCACCTGCCAAATAAAGAAGATGGAACAGCCTATCCACAGCAAACCTGACAAGTACACTGGATCTCCGCTACATCCCGAACGTTTGGTTGAGGATGTGCATTCAGGCGTCTTTTCCCACGCACAGAACACGGTAGTGAATCGGTACCCAGCCCCTTTGTGCTGTAGGTGAGCCACTGTACCGCTTATCTCTGCAGCAGGTTGTTAGCGAGAATGCCGTATCTCAGCTCACAACTGCAAAACGGGCTCTTTTATGTCCACATCCAGAATTACGAGCTGCTTTGTCACGCTGCTCTGATGCTTTTACGTTAGCTCTGGGCAGGCCTGCTAGCACCATAACCCCACGTTGAACGCCCGTAATTCATAGGCCAAGGCAGTTGTGTGGTACTTTCCGTTGATACGCGTTGCAGCCTAGCATCAGGCTTCTGGGAAAATAAATGTACAGAATTCTGAATCTGTGCACTTCACAGGCAGTAAATCGAGAAGAATGGCTGAGTGGCTGAATTCCAAATGGCTTCTAACTTCCTATTTGTCTTCCGTGTATTTTTTTTCCCCTCTCTCTTATTCCAGGCTCACCCCTCGGAGAAAAGTATTACTGCAGTGTACAGTATTTCACAAGTGGTGACATATTCAATACGAACGTGAGAATTCACGCTGTGGAAATGGGCTTCACAATCAACACGCCCTGGGCGCAACGGGTCAGTTCATGCCTTTGTGCAGGGTGTTTTTTCTGATTACATCCTCTGTGTGATCCTCTTCTTACATTCCTCTCTCGGTGTATTGGAAATGCTTCTGGTAATACTGTAGTTCACTGAAGTTTTTCATTGTCTCCTGAGTGACACTGGCTGCCACTGGAGCGAGGAGAGGCAGCCCATCTACCTGCAGGCAGCACTGGCCCAAAGAAATCGCCTCTTCAGCCCACTTCACCTACTTCGGAGAGTTTTACCTTTAGCCTGCAGATTGGGTCTTTTTAAAGACTGAGTGCTATGCACAGTGCACTGTTTTCCCTTTCTTTTAAACAAGATTTATTGTTGCCCTTCAGTTAGGCTGGGGGCAGGGGGAGGAGAGAGGGCTGGCTGTCTTGTTTCTCTTGTTTTACTATTGCGTATAGCTCCAAAGGTAATTAGGTGTCTCCTTTGGCACAAATAGTTATTAATACTTACATACCTTTGTGCCTGGATGAGAAGGTCTGTGGTTTCTGCGCAAATCTCTTCTACTTAGAGCAGTCTGTCTTAATCGTGGCAGCTCAGGGTGGTACCAAACTTCTACCTTTTCAATCTCACGTGTAACGTACTTGTAGGCGATGCTGGGAGGGCCCTTCCAGTAGAACGCGAAGACAACATCTGTGACTACGTCCACGGAAGTACCTGCAGCCACAGGACGAGAGCGAATACCTGCTTGCCTGCATGTCACCTAGTGACACTCGCAAAGTCTTCTACAACCAACCAGACTTGAGCGCAAGTGTGTATTCATTCCTTAAACATTACAAGAAGCATACGTTACTGACGTAAACCCATGGTGCCAGGGTAGCACCTGAAGACTAAATCTTGACCTCATTTTGCTGTCTCTCTCTTACATAAAAGCATTTAAAGTGGGTGAAAACACTTAGTGTGCTAAGAAAAACCTGCAGTGAAGGCAGTACAGTAGTCGGAGCCCTTGGAAGAAAGTACCTTGTCATTTGCTTGGGCGCTTAGTACAAGTTTTATCAGACGACAGTGGTACCTTCGTGGTTTTGTCTCTGCGAACACCCCTTACTGCTTAATACAAAAACCAGGGCAGTCAGTGAAGGAAGTAGTGTAGCTTGATCTCTTTTGGCGATTTATTGTGTGTTAACAGTCTTAAAAGCAAGAGGTTGGAAGTCCAAAGAAGTGTGATTGCTTGTTCAGTGGTTGCAAACTTTCTCATGAAGTAGCGTTGTTACTTCTATACGGTCCCTGAGCTGCAGTCTTTATAGCTTTAGAGCCTTTTGGGTTGTTCAAGTGAAAGTTTTGCCAATAAAGCTTCTAGGATTAAAAACTTGAGTAGACAATGTACAGAATCTGTGTAGCAGAAGGCACTTTATAAATAACGATAGCTCAGAGTAGGTGCTGGCAGTAAGTAAATGCTGGCATTGTGCAGTTCAGTTATAAATTTACTTGGTTCCAAAATTTGAGACAAGTTTCTCTCCTGTAAGAATGTCAGGCAATTAGAAGGATTTTACCAGAATACTCTGACTTTATACATTTTTTTTTTTGTTTGAAAATGTGCTTTAAAAATAGGAGAGGTGTACAGAAGGAAGCGGGGTGGGGGAGAAAAAAAAACCATACTTTATTCAACTCCCCCTTCAAAACGGAACAGAGCAGCTATCTAGTAGCAGCAGCTTGTAATAGTGATTATGCAAAATAATATATTATGACTTTCCACCAACTGCTAAAACAGCATAGCACTTTGCCAAATTTAGGAAAAGAGCCTTGCTCGTCTGCTGTTTCACAACTAATCACACCTTTAATTTTTTCTGCTTAACGGGGACATCTAAGAGTGTTCAGCAAGAGAAACGAAGAGGTGAAATGCCTCTGAATTCCCATGGCAAAGGTGGACCTTGGCATGTTGTTACAGAATGCAAAGTCGTTGTCACGGCTGCTACTGAAATATATTCTGCATGAATGTAGAATGAACATACCACAAAGTCAGACATAAATACGGAGCTCTACAATTTCAGGTTCAAGGTCTGACAAGGATGTTGTACTAGAAGTTTGAAGTGAGCAAATACAAAACAGAGATGGGGTGGATTTTTTTCTTCACATCTTTCCCAGTCTGAAAAGGAGACATGTAAAACTACTCTGTGTGTCTGTGTTGGCTCTTAAAAGCCTTAAAGGTTAAGAAAACTTAAAAGCCTGAAATCCTCCGGGGCAATCATTTCTGTTCCAACACCATTAAATAGTTAAGAGTCATTTTGCCAGAGTGACAAATGTTGAAGTGTTTTGACTATACTTTCTGCTTTTTAAATTAAACTAACAGTAATTTAGCTTACTTGCCTAAGGAGAAGGGAGAGGACTCTCCTAGCAGTCTACCAGCCTGTTACTTAGTGTGTATCATTTAAGTTTGTAAATTAAAATAACCCCATGCACCAGTACCTGCTGTGGCTGACCAGCTGGAAGGCAGTTTTGCAGAGGACCTGGGGGTCCCGGTAGACACCAGCCATGGGCCAGGAACGTGCCCTTGCAGCAAAGGCAGCGTTAAGAAGGGTTGCTGGTGTGCTGGTGTGGCCAGAGAGGTGATCAGCACCAGTGAGATGCCTGGAGTGCTGTGTCCAGGTCTGGGCTCCCCAGTGTGAGAAAGACAGGGACAGACTGGTGGAAGTCCAGCGAAGGGCAACTAAGATATCAAGTGGCTGGTGCATCTGTCATACTAGTGGAGTCTGAGAGCTGGGGCTGTTTAGCTTGGAGAAGAGAAAGCTCAGGGAGGACTCTTGATGTGTATAAATACCTGCTGTTCAGACTAAAAGATGGATCCAGATTCTTCAGAGCGGCGCCTAGTAAAACGAAAAGTAGTGGACACAAGCTGTAATACAGAAATTGCCACTTAAAAAACAAAAAAACCATAGTGAGGGTGATCAAGCACTGCAACAGGATGTCCCAAAAGGTCGTGGAACATCCTTGGAGATACTCAAAACCCAACTGGACACAGTTGTGGACCACCTGCTCTAGGTGACCTTGCTGTGAGCAGAGTGGGTAGACAGGAGAGTCTCAAGGCCCCTTCCAACCTCAACAGTTCTGCAACAAGCACAGGGCAGTTGGGTGTCATCTGTCTTAGAAATTGGTCTTTTCAGCTGTCGTTTGCCATCTGTGGAAAAGGTTTTTGTCTGCTGCGTGGACACTTTTTATCCAGCATCTAAGAAACTAGTCTTTGTTTACTGGCTAAACTTCCATTACATTGCATGCACTGCATGGATGTGGAAATACTCCTCGACTGTAAAGGGACTGTTTTCTGCCTCAGCTGCCCTAGCCGCTACATTCACTGCCTTAGAAGCAGCGTGCGTTTCTTCCCAATGATGCATCTGCTGATGTCTTCCCTACAGGCTTCATTCAGCTGAAACTGGCTGCAGCAACTGCTCTATCTGTTGTAGCTTTTAGACCTTTAAGGACATACTATGCCTTTAGCCTACCAGTGCAGATTGTCTTTCAGACAATCAGCCCTGTCTTTCCTCTCTGCACCCTTACGTACTTTGTAGCTGCATATTCTTCAGTTCTCTAGAATGGTTTTCTTTACTTAGGTATTGGTTTCCACCAAACCTGTTGGACCGATGGCTTTGTAAGCAATGTAGGTAACAACCTGTAGTTGTCAGGTGCTCCCAAGAGCCTCGTGTCTCTTGAGAAAGGCATTTCTCAAGCAGAAGGCAGTCTGTTCCTTCATCTAAGAAAGTGACTGCTTGCATTTCTTCAATTGCTGTAACAGGGAACGTGCAATTATCCCATTCTTCATAACGGGGTCTAGAAAGAACGTTCTCTTTGCATGCGACGATGCGGAGCTTCCATTTGCAGACGTTCTTGCCAGGAACCACCTTTCCTCTGTTTACAAAAGAAAGGAAACGCCTTCCCAAGTCAATACGGAACAGCGCGGTGAATGTACTTCGAAGGCTGGTACTGTCACAGGGAGGCACGGGAGAGCAGTAAATAGCCAAAGTGTTCCAGATATATTGGGGTGGGAGGAAGAGGACTAGCACCGACCTTCCCTAGAGAGTAGCAGGAGAGTCCTCCTGGGAGACCGTATGCTAAATATTCTTGATACTGTGTGCTGGTAGGCTGAAATACTTTCTTAAGGTATATCACACGCTCACCCCTTTGGGATGTTACCTTTACTCTTTCGAGATCTTAAAAAGAATTATCTTGGTTCTGGGATTGGGTTGCATTTGATCCTTTTGCAGTTGAAGCAGCCTTTTCAGCCGTCCTTTCTTCAGCTGGGGGAGCTTCTGCAGCCTGGCCACAGACTTCTGGTGCAAAGGGAACAGTAGAGCTACAGCGTAGCATTGGTGGAGGGCTGCATGTAGATGTGCCCGGTTGGAGAAAATTAAAATTTCAGTACCTAGGCAGAAGAAAACAGCCTGTTCTGTGCCTGCCCTTTCTGATATTCTCAAATATTCAGAGATCCGTTCCTGCATAAATTTTAAAGACAGAAGTCAATTCTTGATCACAGATGCTATTTGTGATGTAAGACAACTTTTTTCCCCTTCCTGTTTTTTTTTTTTTCTAGGACGTCAAGCCTTGATCTAAAAGCTTCAGCTGATGAGCAATAAACTAGGTAACTTTTATCTATTATTTTCAAAAAAGCACCTGATTTAAATGCATAGAATTATCTAATGCGGGCTTTTAAACAGACAGTTACTTAATCTAGCAGCAGCAATCCTGCCCGTGAAGACATCTAAGACAACAGACTGCAACAGATTGCCCCTCTTCTCTTGGTTAACCAGTCTTCTCCTGGTTAAGAGATTCATCTTTTGGGCTGCTGCAAGGCATTCTTCCCTCTCAGAACTTCAGCCTGCTCTGCTAGCTGTCTCCTCTGGTCCATTTTTAGTTCTCTGTATCCTGTTTGATGTATAGACACCAAATGAGACATTTGTTACAGGTGCTGTCCCGAGTTACTCACAGTAAATTCAAATTATCTTCATCTCTATTGGGAGAGGACTCCTCCTGCAGTGGTGAAGCTCTCACCAAGCTGGTTTCTCTCCTTACTTCTAAACCCTTTTGGTGCAGCAATACGCTGTGACCCCTCTCCTGTTGCGTGACCCACGCTCTGCCCCTACATATGTTGTAGTACCATCAAATGAAGAGCTCCAAGTTCTGTTGGGCTTACAGTACCCAGAAACCCAGCCTAACTCGTGCATCACTACCATTCCTAGAGTGAGCTTGCCTCTTCATCTGAAAACCTGACAGCTCTAATTTTAGAGCTCCTTTTAAATCACTTCAAAAGGCAAGGAGTATTTTGGACTCGAGAGCAGATCCCATTACTGATTATCTTTGGGACAGCAATTCTGTTCCTAAGAAGCTACCAGCTAGTTGATTTTAATTCAATTTGTACACATCACCAGCATGGGATGTGTTGCTATTTAAATAGCATGTGGGAGTAAGCCAAATGCATTACAGAAAGTGCAGGCTTGACAAGGAAACTCAAAACATTGATGGCAATTATGGGACCATTCTTTGGTTTGGTAACAATTCTGCTGTCAGCATTTAAGGGGGCACAGAGAGGTTTGCACCTGGTTTGCGATCAGGCTACTCAACCTGTACTGACACACAACTGATTTTTTTACTCTTCTCCATCCTGAGCCTACAGAACTACCATGTTTGTACTTGTTCTTGCATAACCAAGATTGATTGTTAGTAATGCAGGCTACAGATTGACACTTCACTTCTTGGTTCTGTATTTCTTAGCAAGAGAAATACTGTCTGTGAATGTTCCCCACTCAGGCAGTGGTGGGTAACATGACAAAATTTACTTGGTAGCGCCCAAAGCCTTTACTTCTTCATAGATTAGACGTTTAGCTGCTGTTTTGTATTGCTTACTGCTTAATACTGAAGACGGAGAACTGCATGCATCTAGAACACTGTATGGCTCTCAACTATCATTTAAGTATCCTCAAAAAACCAACAGCATGAACTTACCACGGTTACAGACATTCCCTGGGCAGCACCTACCATCACACCCACACCTTCTCCACAATCCTCAAGAGGGGCCACAGAAACCCCCTTTTACCACGGGGNACTGAGGGGGTGGGTCTGGTGTCCCCCGAGGACACACCGACCTCCGTGGGCTCCTCCCGCGAGGTCACCAGCAGCCCTCAGGCAAAACCCCTCCAACCTGAGGGCCTGCAGCACCAGCTGCTCCCTCACCCCCGACCCGCACCGTACAGCCGCTGGGGCGGCTGGAAGAGACCCGGCAAGGCTGAGAGGAGCCGGGCGGGACCTCGGGCCGAGCCCCTCTGCCCCCCCTCCCCGCGGCACTTCCAGCCCTTCCAAGGGAGAACCCGCCGCCCGCAGCGCTTATATAGGGGCGGTGCCCGGCGCGCATGCGCACAGC